>JBBIGC010139039.1:0-15000 GCA_037576955.1 Lepidarchus adonis
GTACAGCACTGCACTGAGCCAAACATGTTCATGCTGCTATGCAAGGTAAACAATATATATTTTAAATATAAAGTATAATCTTTCTCTCTCTCTCTCTCTCTCTCTCTCTCTCTCTCTCTCTCTCTCTCTCTCCCTCTGTGTGTGTGTGTGTGTGTGTTTGTGTGTGTGTGCGTGCGTGCGTGCGTGTGTGCGTGTGTGTGTGTGTGTGTGTGTGTGTGTGTTTTAGCATTTTTATTGTTGGTAGCTCATTTTGCCTTGGTCAATTTAAAAGTAGCTTGCAAGCCAAAAATGTTTGAGCACCCCTGGTCTAAATGATCAAAGTTTGCCAACTGTACCACACTTTTTCATGTAGTCATAGTCAATGCCTGTTACTGATGACTTTGATGTGTCTCAGCTAGGTCATTCCAGGTAAAGCATCAGGCCACGTTTCAGGTAGCAAGCATAAGCATGAAACCTATCAATGTGGAGAACATATCTAATAGGATCTGCAGTCTGGGGCTATGTATCTATCTCTCCCTCCATGCTAAGTGTTTGGGAATGAGAGATGCATATAAATCCAGAGATGTGGAGCAACCTAAGGCCACTTTTAAGCATCTGGCAACTTTACCAGTCTCTCAGCAAAAATATACACTGCCAGTTTATTAGTTCATCCTACTTTCTACCAGCACCCATTAAATGTCAGTATTATAGCATCAATGAAGAATGGGTCACCATCCTAGTAATATCTGCTCAACAGGAATCCTGCTGGGGTCCATGAAGGGTGGGGTAGAATTTACCTGACAAAATATTGTAGCGGACCTGAGGACCTTAGGGTAGATTGTTGTGTGTGTTGTGGGACTGTGTTAGGGGCATTTTGTGTCTTTGGGTGTTGTTTTGTGTGCATTGTTTTATGGGACTATTTGGGTTTACTGTATTTGGGTTTAGTTGTGGGAAAAATGGCTGAGCCCACCGTCATTTACAGCTTGATGGCTAGATGGTGGATTGGCCCAGTAGTTGTGTCTGGAGTTGTGAGTTCTATGTGTGCTACACCAGTTGGAGGCTTTGGATCCCTTTTAAAGGCTGAAATAAAGCGAGCTCTGTCCCATATTGAGCAGTACGCTCTTGTCCAGTCTCCATCATTTTCCCTCCAACAATTTCAAGCCAAAATAATCACAATATTAAATAAAGTAGTGAAAGTGATCATTATCCTGAACATCTTGTAGGGGTGCACCCATGTTCAGGTAAGAGATACTTGTCAAAACGACGTCCCTAAAGCTTCTTAAGCTTCTCAGAACATGACAGAGCATCCTGATGATATCTCGTCTTAGGTGAGCAACACACGTCCCAACTGTATGAATGATATAAAAGACATGATTCATCTGAGCATGCCACCTTCCCCCTCTGCTCCAAGGTCCAGCTATGATACTTACATGCCCATTTCAGACACTGATGGTCGGGGACAGGGGTCATAGTGGACACTCTGAGCAGTCTGTGGCCATGCAGCCTCAAACGCAGTAAGATGCAGCGCATGGTGTTGTTCTGCTGTTTCTATCACAGGAAGCAGTACAGTAGCTCTGCTGTAGAACCGGCTAGACTTTCATCCCTAGATGCAGCATTGTTCCTTGTTCAGGTGGTACCAACCACTGCTCTCAGGGAATGAGGCCTGCTGCTGCTCTGAGCTGCTTGTTCGAAACAAGAAAATAAATATTGTGCACTTCACCAATCAGTGATTTCAATATTGTGGCTGCTAAGTGTACAATACTATGAAAAAGTTTTTACCCTCGTCCTGATTTCTTACTTTTTGGCACATTTGCCACATTCAAATTTTAGATAAAACCTATTCAAACCTTCTAAAAAGTTATTTTTGTTGAATGCAAAAATCAGTTAAATGATCTGAAGTGTGACAAATATGCAATAAAATAAAAAATCTAATTCTGCACATTACTGCCAGCAGTTTGAATAGATTTTTCCTCTGTAACTTTATTGTTTAATTTATTGGGTTTTTTTGTTTTGTTTTTTTGCTTTTTTTAACATAGTGATGTCATAAGAAGCAAAGGATTTGAATATTAATTATAAAGTTGCTGCTGAAGCCTGAGGACAAAGTGTCACACCTCTGACATTCAGCACAGTGATGAACCACCAAGACAAAGAGCGAGCAATGAGAGAGGAAAGGACGGGGCAGGCGAGGAGAAAATGAAGAGTACAGAGGGACAGCTAGACCAAGAGGTCAGCGAATGACGACTGACCAACAGATGCGAGAGGGCTGACTCATGTAAAGAGCAGGGGAACGGAGGGACAGTGGAGGAGAGGGAATGGCAGTGAGCAAGTGAGGGACGAAGGTGGAATGGAAAGAGGATGTGCTACAGCCAGGCGGCTCTAAGTGGAAACAGATGGAGCGCTTCCACCTCCTCATCAGAGCTGCTCGTCCAACCCATCCCTCAACCTGCAAGCTGCTTAGCCTGACACCTCCTGCAGTGGCTGGGTCCTCCTCGCCCACTGCTGCCGCACACTGACAGCTCTGACAGGGGGGCCGCTCAGATAAGCTCCACATTACAGAGCGCGCCCCCCCGGTGCCCAACGACACGCACCTGCAACAGGGGAAGAATTGCTGTCTAGTCCCCTTGGTCAGCTTCACTTGCCTGCCAGTCATATGTAAAATAAGACTCAATAACAAAAAAGAGTAAAACAATATTGATCAGAATGCAAAATGTGAGGTAAGGTGCAATTACTTATATAATCCTGCTCATTTAAAGTGCTTTACAGGTCGCATCAATATAAATATAAAGAAAAAGAAAAAAGAATAGATACACATATACCATATATTTACAAATTGGTGAAAGAAAGAAGAAATAAGAAAAAATAATCTGAAAAATTGGAATAATACTAATATTACTATTACTAATTTTACTACTACTACTACTACTACTAATAGTAAAAACAACAGGGATTTACATTATATAGATGCAGTAGAGCTATCAGGCTGTAAAACTGAGCAGAAGAGACGTTAGTGTTTGAACCAAGCGGGTTCCATTTAAGAACAGCGTATTAGATAAATGCTCAGTCATTCCTAAAAATCAGCTCACATCAGACAAACCAGAGAGATCAGGGCGAAGTTGTTTATGCAGCGATTGCACACGTAGACGATTAAACATAAAAATAACGTACACAGTCAGATAAAAAAGTAAGGTATAGCTACAGTTAAACTAGGGTGAGATAAGAATGAACTACTGGGATAGAAACTGAAATATGTCTGAATACACTAAAATAAGAAAAATATGATAAATAGAATAAATAAGGCACTAGCAGCAGAGGTATTGTTATTGCACACAGAGGCCAGTGAGGAAGCAGCATGTGTTAGTTATATAGTTATTGTGTGGATGAGTGACAGTGGGAGGAGTTAAAGAGTCTGATGGCTGTGGTGAGAGAACAGATATGTGGGTCCTACACCACAGTGTACAGCCCAGTATTAATACCTTCATTACATACAAGATACAGGCAGCTACAGCGAGATTCAAGTTAAATAGAAGATATTGAATAAGAAAGAAAAAAGAAATTACAAGGAAAAAAGCTAAGAGAGGAGAATATTTCAGAAAATAAACGATAAACGATAAATGTGCAAACTAGTCAAATCAGTCAGTTTTATTTCCACATCGCTTTTTACAAAAGAATTTACAAAGCAGCTTTACAGAATCCAGGTCCAAGCCCCTACTGAGCAAGTCGCGAGAGACAGAGACAAGGAAAAGCTCTGTAGAAAGAAACCTTAGGAGGAACCAAGCATGAGAAGGGAAACCCATCCTCTGGTTGGCGCCGGACAAGAACAATGAGAGAAATCAAAAAGTCTCAGTTTCCAGATCTATAAGTTAGAAGCCTATAGCTCGGGGGAACAGATCCAGCATATAAAGCGTAAAGTACAGGGAGCTGGTCCATGATAGTTAAAGCTTGTGGAAGGAGGTGAGCAGGAAGCCCAGTGATGGGTTCTAGGGAACCACGGTGGCTGTAGAAGGACTATGAAAGCCTTTGGGTTGTGTACAGTATATGGGCTCTTCTCAGACAGAATTATTAAAGTGCAGAGTGACATTGCTGAGTGATAAAAGATGTAGAATGTAGACAATTGGTCTCCTCCTATCACTCCTACTGAACCCTGCATTCTATCTGTCTGTCTGTCAGTTCAGTCTAAAGACATTACAGTAATCCATAGCTAGAATAAAGGCATGGGTGAGTTTTTCCAAAGTCAAAGTCCAAGTCAATGTAAACTTGGTCATCTCTGCGATAGCACAGCGAGACGAGACGATGAGTTACAACAGTATGAGAAACAAATAGGACAGAGTTTCAACAGCAGTGAGGTTGAGAACTACAGTATATGTACAAATACAGGGGATTAAAAAAAAAAGTACTGTCATATGCAGTTGTATTCCTGCTAAATGCTTTATGGTAATAAACAAGCGCCATAAAATGAGTGTGTGCCTGCAGAGGTAGAGAGAAGGGGGCTGTGTTCTCCTTCAGAAATTCACTTTGTGCTGTTTTTCCCAGTTTTTCGCTGTTATTGCTGAGATGTATATGTTTTATTCATTGTTAGTTTTGAATAAGAGTTCATGTGTGTTGGTGGTGAGATGGGGGGTTAATAGTGCACTGTGCTAAGGCACCATCAGCGTGGTTTTGCCACATGTCTCCTCTCCACTGCTGTGGTAAAAATAGCATTTTGATCTGGAGCAATGTTTCCAAAATGCTTTACTGTAATATTACGGTTAATAAAGCACAGTGCTGTTCAGCATGAGTTCCCAAAATTTAAGACACACTCAGAGGAACTGAATCCTGACGTAATGACTGTATTTCAGTGATTTGTACAAATATTTTCTTGTTTACTGAGAGGTACAAACAGTAATTTGTGCCAAGCAATGCTCAAAAATCTGTGAAATATTGTAATATAATATATGTGCAATATTATAACAGCACTCAAGAGAGGAGAAATTACAGTTACAATTAGTTGGCATTGAATGTGTAATAGTTTAAAGACATGGCTTATGACCTAAACAGGATGATCATTATCACTGGTTGTTTGCAAACATTGTATTTAGACACTGCAGTCATATTAAATGGTGTAAATTAGCAGAATGTTTATTTTCACATCTCATATTGATAGTGATGCATATTGATATCATGATGTCATCAGTGTTACACCTCTTTTACTCTACTATTGTCCTACAGCTCAAAATACAGACTAATTAGGGTTGTTTGCAGTCCAGGGTAATTTAATTACAGTCATGGTCCAACTCCCCCACGTCAGCCCAAATATCCCAAGATAAATAGAGGACAATGCTGAGATATTAGTGCACAATTATGGACCCTCCACTTGACACGGGTTAACACTGGCCTTTTTAAATTTTGTCACGTAAAACCAGATGAAATACTCAAAAACATGTTAATAATTTTATGATAAGAATAATTTGCATATTGCATCCTTTGCTATATAAAAACTGCACAGACCAACACTACAGAAAATATAGCGGGGAGAATAACGACCATTCACACATCCACACTTATGGGCAATGTAGAGCAGTCAGTCAACCTAAAACATAAGCCTCTGGGAGGGAGGAAACGGGAGAACCCGGAGGAAACCCACAGAGCTTGTACAATCCACACAGAAAGACACTTGAGGTCGAACCCAGGACCTTCTCGCAGTCCTGAGGCAGCACTGACCGTGACACCCATTAATAAACATATAATAAGGTAATATAACAAAATGATGTGATAAATATAAAACAGACACTCTTTCGTCATCACTGTTCATACAAGTCTTCAGACCATTTTCAGACTGGGAAGCAGCAGACTGGCAGAAAGGGTTTGTCAGTTTATTAGATAAGGAGCAGAGATATTCTCCAATTCCCATCACTCAACATCAGCAGATGATCTCTTGGGCAGGGGCCAAAGACACTGCCATAGTGTTAGCAGTTCATAATGGACCTTGTGTGGCCTTATCAAGGCAGGCCCATGTCTGTGTGGATTGAAACCGTCTGCGTATTTTTGGAGGTCCAGGCTTGTGTCCCACTCAAATGCACAACAGCCAAAGTCAGATTAAAGTCACTTAAACAGAAGACCCCACAGAGACCAAGGTCAGGCCAATATAAAGCCACAGTGGTATACAATTTAAGCACTAAATTACCCATGAAAAAGGCAATGAAAAATCAATAAACACTTATATGCAGTACAAGAGCAAAGACTGGCTCTTGACTACATGTAAATGCTAAGCTGGCAAATCTGATATACAGTCAAACCCCGTTATCTCGCCAAACCTGCCTCTCGCAATGAGCAGGACAGGACAGATTTCCTTCCATGTTATTTACCCCATTACGATAGCTCACCAACCACCGAATTTAGGGCCCAGACCAGTAGGGGCGAGCTAACGAGGTTTGCCTGCACCATTATATGATACAGACTATATGCAACGGCAAGAACGAAACGACAAATTTGTACAAATATTTATTGTTTTTGTGTAGCAGTGTATGTGCTACGATATATTGGAACGCTGCCACAGTTGACTATATATTACCAAACATACAAGTTACTATGGGCTCTTCGGAACACATTGTGAGTCACACATACTGAGGAACTAGCTTCACTTTGTTTTCTTCAGATCTCAGGGTCATTAAAAGTGAATTGGACTAGTGTGTCCAGCACGTCCCAGAGATGTTCAGTCAGACTGAGAACTGGGGAATGTAAAGGCCAAGTCAACACCCCCATGTTTCTCAAGTCATTTCTGAATAATTTGTTCGGTGTTGATGAAGAATTCTGCTGTTCTGTTCATATAAATGGAAGGACAACCAGTGAATAACTGGACACAAGGTTCTGGGTGCCAAAGGCTTGTTGATGGCATGGAGAGCCTTGAAAATAGCTACATGAAGGTCACTCAGAGCATTGCCTTTTTTCCAATCTCTGTTCCAGGTCAGTTGTACAAAAACACCTGGACAATCACATGATGCAGAACCTGCTTTCTTCATAGCCCATAATAACTAATAAATCACTGAACACAGGTTTGTTACTTCACTAGCTCTTCTGTGAGCTCTGACCAAGCAGGCTAGTCTTTATCCCACATGAACATCAATGAGCCTTGGGCACCCATAGCCCAGCGCCCAGGGATTCGCTGGTTGTTCTTCCATTAGCCCCTATTTACAGGTACTACATGCTGCATTCTGGGAACTCCCCACAAGACCTGACGCTCCTTATCAAAGCTGCTCAGGTACCTAAACCTGCTCATTGTTCCTGTATTCAATAACTGACAGTTCACTGTAACCAGGTAACTGTGTTATATATGTCAGCTGTCAGTGTTTTTAAGTGTAGTGTAGGCCTACAGTAGTTTTGCATTCACAAACCATTTACCATTCATTGGAAAAAATGGCACATCTGGACTACTGGCAGTCCCTGCAATATGAAAGGTAAGGCCTGACATGCTCTTGCTATAATAACTATGAACGTCTCAGAAAAAGAGGTCACTTCCATGTCTCTCCAAAATCCCAACATACAACTCTGTGCCAATGGTACCTTCAGACATATGCAATTCCCCCACACTTTGGGCACTAACCCTAACCCCCATACCATCAAGCATTTCATCTTTATTCATTGTGGAACTATGCAGAACATTGTGTCTGCTCTTTCAAAAGCTGAAACATGGACTCCTCTAACCACAGCACACATTTCCACTGTCCTATGGTCCACCTGGGATGAGCTCAGGTCCAGTGAACTCATTGACATTGTTAAATTAGCAGCAGTGGTTTCTGGCCTTGTCCTACAGGCACTGAGATGACTCTGTATTCTCAAACCCATATCATTATGCACTATACATGATGGTGAAAGACCTAAATAAAACATATTTTAAAAAAAATATGAATGTATTTAATTTTCATTATCTTCTATTTACAAAATACACTTTTGGTCAGCCACACCATTAAAATTCATTTCTTTTTTGTTTCTGTTGCATTTTTACAAAACATCCAGCCGTAGGATTTAATGTGGTGAGTTAAAATACTTACATATAAATTATTAAATGTCATTTTAGGACATTTAGTACATAGTTATTTAAATTAAATAATTAATTAAGCAGCTAGTTGCATAATAATTATTCACATTCTATATTAACAGGTTTGAATCTGCACTTATTAGAAGGCTGAAATGTTTTTTTTTGTTTTTTTTTTTTTTACTTAAACCAGTTGCTACTTCATGTAGGAACAAAGAGCTCCCTTGGACCTCTGAACATATACATATATAGACAATAAAAAACACCAGAAAAGTGAGGTCCCACAGGCTGATAAAAGTGCTAAAGTGTAACATTGGCTGAAAGTATAAAATCTTGCTTAATATTGAAAATTTTTAGATTTTAGTTTCCTGTGATCACATGTAGAAAATACAACCCACAAAAAACGTCCTCATCCAGCTGTTCTTTTATTGGCATCCAGATACAAAATTATATCTGCTAAACTCATCATTTAACGTTGCACTAAATTTTAATTAGAATAAAACATTTCCTTGTGTATTTAAAAAAAAAGTGATAGTAATTCATTTTTATGATGATTAAAATTTCAGATTATTGTTTTAATGAATAATAAGGGAAAAATAAATTTCAGCATGTGTTTCTTATGAGAAACAGTAAAAACTTCACTGTGCTTTTTCCAATACAGACGTTTTGTCCTGGTACTGCTCTGGGGGTTTACCCTCCCCTCTTCTGTCTACAGACGCACTGTGGCAGAGCGTGATGCCCTCTACGGGACTGGCACATACAGCCTTGCAAGCTGGTCACAGCAGCCCCCTCGGGGGTCCAAGACCAACAAGAACATCTATCTTGACTGACACTCTGTCTCAGGGAGACCATCGCACAGACGGGAAGGCTGAGTCTGTAATGGTCTGTGGGTTGCAGGCAAGTGGGAAACACCATAGGGAGCTTGGGAATAGGCCACCAGAACTAAAATGCGTCAGGCAAAATAAATATGTCCACTTCTTTATCCACTCTCCAATTTTGCTGTCCACACACCAGGTGAGTGAGGAGGGTCCCAGTGGGTGGATAAAGCAATGCAAACATGGTCCCATTTAATGCCTGACTCGTCCCAGGGGTAGTCGCCCGTTTATAAGTGAAGCTGGAACAATTGGCCAGTTTTGTTTCTTTCCCGCCTGGCGATGGGAATAACTGAGCGGCAAATCTTTAAGCACCTAGTTAAAGGTTCATTCATATGTTTGTAATATATACTGTATTATCCCAATCAGAATAATGGAGTACTGCTTTAACTCCCTTCCTAAATTTACCATGGTAGAGTGATTATTAATTAAGAATGTTTTAATGATCTGAAGCTGATGTATATAGCATATTATATATGGTATAAATTCTACAAATCAAAAAAGATTCACGTTTTCAGAGATAAACTCGCTGAGACATATCTATAATAGTTATACTATTATATAACATTAGATAATATTGCACTGTTAACAAAAGCTATAAATAACATAAAAAAATACATCTGACATACAGATAACTGTCCTGCACAGTTCCTCACCCCTTCCTGCCTATTGTCTACTACTATTGTCTACACAAACTGCAGCACTGTGTAACGAGACTTAACATAATTTAATAAAGACTAATGAAACAAGCTTAGCGCATTCAGCTGAACAAGCAGAAGTCAGTGGTGGTTAAGCAACTACAACAGAAGTGACTTTATTTCAGGTCTCTCTCTCTCTCTCTCTCTCTCTCTCTCTCTCTCTCTCTCTCTCTCTCTCTCTCTCTCAATGAAATATACATGACAGGGGGAACCTAATGTTTTTCATTCTGCTTTAGATATCTATTTAGCATAACCATCTCCATGACCCACTTACATGCTCACAGTCTGACTATTTGTTTTAGAAGTAATGGGGAGTCCCGCATGTATGAAAAACATTCATTCCTTTCCATTTTCATAAACACTTATCTAGTTCAGGTTGTGGGGAAGCTAGAGATGATCCCAGGGGCAAAGTAGGGTTCACCCTGGACAGGAGGCCAACCCATCACAGGGGAACACAGAGATGAACAACAATTCACACACTCACACCTATGGGTAAGTCAATCTAAACCACAAGCAGTGGGAGGAAACCTGAGAAACCACAGGAAGAGACATCTGGTCCAGGGATCAAACCCAGGATCTTCTTGCTGCGCCACCATGCAGCTCTATATATATATATATATATATATTCTACATATAGTATCATATACAGTTTTGTTGTACTAGAAACAACCAAACTTCCAAAAAAGACTATTTGTCCACAGTGAGGATAGACTGGGCTGTGTTTGTCACGTTTGAGCTCCCTCACAGATTAGAGGGAAAACTCACTCCAGCCACGCAATGTAGAGCGCCTCAGGCTGATCCATTCAGATGCAGGTAAGTGGCTTGGAGCAGACAAATGGAGAATGGACAAACCTCCTGACAATACAATCTCTTTCTGCCAAGATCTCAGCAAGCACTTGAGCACCACTGGAGGGAGATAGATGTGCTTTTTATCACCAGACAGTTGTGTAATTTGACTGATGCCTTTTCATGCTGCTGTGTTCAGGTCCCGCTCCTGAGTCATGAGCCCATTTAGACCATCACGCTGTATTCAGGGCTTATTAGGAAGCTGTGTCATTGTCATGAAGAAGCAGGGGAGCAGTAGCACTGGAGGTTAACAAACTCTTAGATCAATTAAAAATGAACAAACATGAAATACAACAGTGCTTTAAAGTTTGTGAACCCCATTACAATATTCTATATTGATGTAGGTGAAAGTAGATGAAGAAAACTGAGTCGGAAATAAGAAAAAAGATGTCTGTGTGTTGCAAAAGTAAGTGAACGTGTGCTTTCAGTATGTAGTGAGACCTTTTGCAGCAATAACTGCAGCTAAATGTTTGATTAGTTCTGCTCATCAACTCGGAGGAGCCCATTCCAAATCTTGAATGTTGGTGAGTTTCCACAACATTTTAGTTGGATTAAGGCTCAGCCAATACAGGACATTCATTTTGCTCAACTTTAACCACTCTTTGGTAAAAACCACTTGTGTGTTTTGAGTTGTTGTCTTGCTGCATCACCCACTGTCTTTTGAAAGGACACATGATAGTTTCCTTTAGAATTCTCTGATATAGTTCAGAATTCATTGCTCCATTAATTATTAGATGATTAGGTGTCCAGGGCCAGACTGTCATCTCACTGATGGAACACCTTCAAATGATATGGTAGTTCTAAGGGTTCACTTACTTTTGCAACACACAGATACATATGTTGGATAATTGGATCTTTTTTTTAAGAAACACATATACAAATATAATAGGATTTTTGACATTTTTTTTAGAAGTTTAAAAATCAGATGATGTTTTAAGCTACAGTCATATAATAAATATTCAACATCGAGCATGACTGTATGGCAGAAAAAGTAGTGGTCGTTTGTGGTGCTATATTTAGTTTATGATTGTTTCTTTTTGTTTTCTAATGTTTTATTTATATATGAAACTTTATGGTGATGCATAACTCATTTTGCACTAGCATTAGTTAAGTCGTCAGAAGTCCAAGACTCAGAAGTCAGAGAAAAATGGACGTAAATCATTACAAGCCCTTAACAGTTCTTTCTTTTTTTTAGATGCAAAATGAATTAGTGTTTCTGAGGTTACCGAACTGATAAATCTGGGGGTACAAAACATGTAAGGCCATCTGACACATTTATAACTCTGAATTACTGCAAGCTGTATATTTCAAGTAGTGTCTTTCAGTCTCCAAAAGCAAGAGCTTCGTTATCTTAAAACAAAATGTTTTGTTCCCTGCCCCAAGAACAGACAGAACACTCAATCTAATTTACTCATGTCAAAAGGCATGCGTCATATAACCTGATCCAAGTCAAGTCAATTTCATTTATACAGCACGTTGTCACAAAGCAGCTTAACAGAGTTTATAGAATCTGGGTAACAGAGGCAAGAAAACTTGAATTATTTATTAATTATAGGAAGAAATCTTGAAAGGAACTAAGGCTCAGAAGGGAAACCCACCCTGGTCGACACTGGAAAGTGATAAACAGAAAAAAACTATGAAAAAATAAGACTAAGAGGCTGTTGAAATATATTCTGAAATCTGGACACAACCATCAACACGCCCATCATACGCCCATTGACATGCCCATCACACGTCCATTAACATGCCAATCACACGCCCACTGACACGCCCACAACATGTCAATTAACACGCCCATCACATGCCCATTGATATGCCCATCTATGTGGGAGTTCATACGACTCCTGGAAAAGTTCAAACTGTGTGCTCAGACTTCAAACTCCCTTTGGACAATCTGAGTTCCACACTTGTTTTTATTTTCTATATTTCTAAGGTCCCACTTTCAGAAGAATTTTGCTTTTCCACAAAACCTTTAACTTGTAACAGTAAATTTCTCTCTCTCTAATAAAACCTTTATAAAATTAGCTTGTGATCTGCTTGAAGATCTCGACACTCACAAATAATAAAAGAAAAGAGAACTGAAAGGATTGCCAGAACTTCTTCCCAGTGTACCCTGTGCTATCAGTTTATACACTGCAAAAAATGATTTTCTAACTTAGCAGTTTTGTCCTGTTTTCAATCCAAATATCTAAAAATTCTTAAATCAAGATACATTTACTAGACACATGAAATAGCATAAGAAATTATGTCTTGTTTTCTGAACAAATAACTCAAAATTAAGTGATCGATTGCTTAAAACAAGCTAAATTATTTGCCAATGGGGGTAAGAAAAATAATCTTAATGAGATATAATCTCAGTCAGAAGTTTTAAGCATCAATAAAAATAAAATTGTGGGAAAAAGGCTAAAAACTTAACACTAAACTAAAAACTTGAACTAGATTACAAATAATTTGGAGATTATTCTAATTTACAATATTGTAATTTATTTTAATAATTAATACTCATTCATAAATGATGTAGCATTGTACATTCATGACTGCACAGCCACACACAGCTCCAACTCAATCATGAAGATGACACGGTGGTCCTGGGCCTCATCACCAACACTGATGAGACTGCATACCATCAAAGACCATTACACACCCCAACAATAACCTGTTCTGCTTGCTGAGATCAGGGATACAGTTCTGCAGCATCAGAACCAAAACTGAGAAACTAAAGAGGAGCTTTTTCCCACAGGCCATCAGACTCCTCAACCAGGACTCTGCATAACACACACATACTGCTACAACTTGGAACACTTTCAAACACACTCCAAACTCTACACCCCTAAATTATTTTATATTTGCACATCCGACAATACAAGCTGTTTGCACTTTAAATACAGTACAATACACTTTATGATAATAATCATTTCACTCTTATTATTCAGTACATATATAGTGTATAAAGGTGTGTATACAGTAAATATGAGTACATATGTATATATACATATTTTTTTCTTTAACTTTTACTTGATTTTTATTTCTATTTACTTGATTTTTTATTTCTATTCTGTATGGTCCATGGAGCACATCAGGTTACATTTCACTGCTGGTCATACTAGTACAACCTAGTATGTGACAAATGAAGCATCTTGAATCTTGAATCTAGTTCACTTGTTACTTTCAGACTATTGCATCAATGCAAGCAAAAAGCAAGATAAACTAGCCACCCTGAGATGTATCATTCTATTTTTAAGCAGATAACTTCCTAAATCTGCCCTTTAATTTGCTGACTTTTCCTTTTCTCTCTAGACTTCCTGAGTGGACTCGGCCTGTGGTCCCATCAGTGCAGCACAGCACTGACAGAGCGGCAGGCCCACCCAGCTGGGTAACTCGGCTGACACAGCGGCCTTGGGTGTTGCTTGCAGTCCGGGCTGCTTGCACAACAGATTGACAGATAGGTGTCAAGTGCAGGTCTCAAGAGCATTTGTCTCCATTTCATTTAACACCTGTCCATGGTCCATTGTGGGTAGTGTGAGTGGTTCTCTGCAAAACTGCTACTGTGATCAACCACCAATTTTTAATAACTAAGCATGTAAAAACCTTACAAACTATTTATAATCTAATAATAATAATAATAATAATAATAATAATAATAATAATAATAATAATAATAATAATAATAATAATAATAATAATAATTATTATTATTATTATTATTATTATTATTATTATTATTAGTTTTGTTTTTTCATACATTGGGACACAGCTCAAAGTGCACTTACACTTACACACTTACCAGTTAATAGGTACAGCTGCCTTTTAACCTTTTCTATATTTTTAAACGAAAACATCATCTAATTTTTAAATGAGTGCTAAAAGGAAATGAAGAAATACAAATGAAAAAAATGACAAAATAAAAGATAATATTTAATGCATTTTTGCTCCAAAACAGTTTCAGACTTCATTTGCTTCTTTATACTTTATTTCCACACTTTACAATGATTTTAAAAAGTTACATTTTATTTCTGAAGAATTTGAGAAAATGTCAAATCAAGATTTTTTTTCTACACCATCTAAAATATACACAAGGGAAGTGTAAAATATATTACATGAAGACATAATGCGGAGGCATAATCATCAAATTTTCCACACTTTTCAATGATTTCAAAAAGAGTATCATTGTGTTTCTGAAGAATATGCAAAAAAATTTACACCATTTAAAATTTGCAGGACAACTTTGAAAGATCCCAAATATCTTTTAATAATAGCACGTCTCTTATTGGTGGTTTAAAGTGATGTCGGGACAAATAGATGCTGGTTTATACTAGTAGCCACGTAAAAAAAAAAAACTTTCAGGGGCATGCACCTCTGAGCTTTCACTTTCTACCACCGTGATTTAACAGAATTTATTGCCTAAAAGGTATGAAACAGTTTAAAACAAAACTCTGATTTCTAAATACAGTTATATGAGTGTAACGTGCATAATTACTAATTTCTGTCACGATATCTGAGGGTTATTGACGGATATTAAGCAGCTCTGTTTAAACTTATCGCTACATTTGGTGATAAACCACTCCCACAATAATAATAAATGTAAAGAAGCTGCATG
>JBBIGC010139045.1:3954-21373 GCA_037576955.1 Lepidarchus adonis
AATTCAGTCTGATATTTAAGGAAAAAGTATAGGCATTGTTTGTGTTTATTTCGGTATGTTTGCATATTTTTGGGTGCTTCACTGTGTAGTATCCTTTACTATTTTAATGATCAAAAGTTTTTGTGTTCACATGACCAAATTAGACACAATTCAGTCTGATATTTAAGGAAAAAGTATAGGCATTGTTTGTGTTTATTTCGGTATGTTTGCATATTTTTGGGTGCCGTTCTAATAGGCAGAATGATTAGTTTCAATGTGTTCTTGGTTCTCCATTGTTTTGTCTCATGGTGGTTACTACAGCAAAAGCACTTGGACTCTGTTGCAGTGTGTTCTATCAGTTAGCAAGTCAGACATTCACTAAACATATTTGTTCTATTGATTCTAGGGTCAGTATATTGGCTTCATCACCATAAAGGGGAAGAACTACAGATCATTTTGCTTTATGAATCCAGTACTGTATATTATTGTAGGGTCCGGAGTTGGCGCTTCCGTTTTTATCCACTAGAGGGAGTTTACTCCTCCCGTCGTCCCCACGAACGCTTTAATTATAGTGTTTTCATTGTTGAGCTGGGAAATAAATTGATAATGATAATTATCGCTATATAACATTTCTTATTACGAAAAGCCAATGATAATTCATTGCACCAAATCAATCACGAATGTGAAACAGAATTACCAATCATGTGGCTGGTGTAGCATTACAGGTGCCAGGTTAGGTTGACGTATGAAGTGAATGGGAACATTACCAATGCCATGTCAATGGACACAGCCCGAGCATTTGGTTGAGATTTTTCTGAAGAGACTTATGGAACTTACATCATTGTGGTTTCTTTCTTTCTTTCTTTCTTTCTTTCTTTCTTTCTTTCTTTCTTTCTTTCTTTCTTTCTTTCTTTCTTTCTTTCTAACACAATGTAAGCGTCAGCTGGTGTTCTCACATTCACATGCATCCTGGTCCTTTCCTTATTCTAGACACCTGAACCCGTCAATGAGAACCTTGTAGTTGATTTGAATAAGGTGCTGGACAAAGCACAGAAGTGTGCATGGTGTGGGGTTGCCAGATTGATTGGGAACTCACGTTGTAAATTATATCGAAATTAAATGTCGATATAGCCTTCTGTTTTTGAATGTATGTACATACATGTGTATGCACTATGTATGTATGTACTGCTTCTGCAAACATTTGTGAAAGAATGGGTCGCCCTCAGGTGCTCAGTGAATTCCATTGCGGTACAGTGATAGGATGCCTCTTGTGCAACCAGTCCAGTCGTGAAATTTCCTCACTACTAAACATTCCACTTTCGACTGTGAGTGGTATTACAACAAAGTGGAAGTGACAGCAACTCAACCAGGAAGTTTTTGGCCATACAGTATAACATGACAGAATGGGGTTCAGCAATTGCTGGGGCGCATAGTGCGCAGAAGTCTGAGAACTGAGAACAGTACTTGTCTGACTGCATTGTACCAAGTGTAAATGGGATGAATTAGAGTGGAGACTGTGAGCTAGGCCTTCTCGTCCAACATCAGTGTCTGACCTCACAAATGTGCTTCTGAAAAAATGGTAAAAAATCCCAAAAACACACCTTGACACCTAAGCAAACCTTGAAAAGCTTGTACAGAAGAGCGGAAGCTGTTATAGCTGCAAAGGCTGGGTCGACCCATATTAAACCATAGAATAAAAACTCTGGAACTGAAGGGCTGGTGTCCAGCAGGATTTGGTAGTCCCTCTCCTCAAACACACTCACTAGACTTGGTGATTAATGTGAGTTGAAGAAGTATCTCTGTAAGCCAAGTTCTCATCTGTAATTTTCTTTCAATGGAACGTTTATATACAGAGTACTGGTCAAAGATTAGGCCTGGTTATGGTATGGCAACTATTTTCTATAGCAGGACTGGGCAAATACGGTCCCTGGTACTTCCCCTCCTGAACCAGGTGTGTTTGATGAAGGGAACTACCAAACCATGCTCTTAAGTGTTTCTCACTGTTTATTATTGCACTTCCACTTTTGGAGGCTACTATAAATCAAGAATGACAGCTCACAATCTTCACTAAGAAAAACTGCATTAGACAGTAATAACATGGATCATTTGACCCCTCATTCTGCAATGAAAGCTCTCACCCCAAGGCCTTTATCACTTATAAGCCATAGATAGTCCTGACCTCCTCGTGTGATACCACAGTAGCAGCTAGTGATGGAAAATCCTCTATTTAAAAGAAAAACATAGAACATACTTGCACTGAGTTTACAGACCAAGATCAATCCTAATCTTGGACCAAACAGTGCTCTGAACAGAAATGCTCAATTGAAAGAAAATTACAGAGGAGGACTTGGTTTGGAAGACACATTAATACAGTCAAACCTCGTTAGCTCACCCCAGTTGGTCCGGGCTCTAAATTTTGCGAGGTGCAGATGGCGAGCTATCGTAAGGGGGTAATTACATGGAAGGAAATCTGTCCTGCAGCCTTTCATGACGAGAGATGGGGTTGGCGAGATAACGGTAGTGAGCTAACGGGGTTTAAATGTAATAATTAAGGATGTCCTGATCATATTGTTTTGCCCTAGAGCAGTGGTTCTTAACCTGGGTTCGATCGAACCCTAGTGGTTCGGTGAGTCTGTCTCAGGGGTTCGGCAGAACCTCCGCCATGGAGGTCCGGACACACCTGAATTTTTGTGTAAATTCGTGATGACACGCCCCGCTTGGCCATCACTGGCTGCAGATGATCATGCTACACTGTTTGGCCAATCAGGTGCTGCGGGGAATTTAGCTCAGTAGTCAACGTGTGACTGTCGTGGTAGTACTTTGTGTGATTTTTTGTTAATATTTTAATCCATAATAACTATGTTGGGCAAAAGAAGAAAGTGGTCGGACGAATATGTACAACATGGATTCACATGTATCACGGAACGTGATGGGCACCAGTAAAAAACATATCTATGTCTTGAATTTGAAAAAAATCATATTTTATTTTTCACTAAAGTGGGGTTCGGTGAATGAGCATATGAAACTGGTGGGGTTCGATTCCTCCAACAAGGTTAAGAACCACTGCCCTAGAGTCTAATCAGTTATTTACTTGAGTATATGCCAGTTCAGAGTCTGTAACTGTATTTTCCAGTTTCACAGCTCCCTCTTCAAGAACATAGAAGTTATTAAAATCGAATATTTATGACAATTGAACCCACACATTGTCCCCCAAAATTATGTCTGTTCTCATCTGTTACCCAAGTGCCCAGCACTAGACTTCTTTGAGATCATGTTGGGACCTAGTAGTGCTTTTTTCAGTTCGAACCCGACCCGAACCGAAGCGACAGAACATTTGGAGCTTCACTGTGTAGTATCCTTTACTATTTTAATGATCAAAAGTTTTTGTGTTCACGTGACCAAACCCGAGTAACCATTGTGGGTGTCGTCGGGTTTGGGTAGCTATGCTCTAATACCTAGTAATGATGTATTAAGAACGTTGAACTACTAAAAACTACAAGCCCTTTTGGGGGGGTATACTGGAAGGGATGCTGTCTTGCTTATTCGGGGTAAGCAGTGACAATGTAGGAGATATATGTTTTTCTTTAACAGTGACATTGCGCAAGTTTTTGGCCAGAATGTTTGTTGACCCTTGACCGTTGACCCAAAACCAGAATGTCACATGTGGTCGCTTTCTCATTGGCAGGACCCATACTCCGTCTTTGTTATGCTTAAAGTGACTCAGGTGTCTGCAGGTTCAATTGACCAAGTGAGTGTCTCACTTCCCCTCCAGAGGTACAGCAGTGGATGAAAAATTAATTTTCACACATGGATGAGCTGCACTGCTGTATACATCACTGTATAAATCTCATCTCACATTTTAAGATCATCTGATCGTTCTTCCAAGATGCATGAGCCTTTCACGTTCTCAAGATCAGCTAGATCTGTTTTACTGGTGCAGTAATCTGGCATTGATTAACATAGAAAATGAGGCATATTGCTTTTCACCCATCATTGGGCCTCCTGCTCACCTCCTTCAAACTAGCTTTAACTAACATGGACCATCTCCCATTCTTTATATGCTTATGCTAGATCTGTCGAACAGAGAAGGATGGGTTCCCCTTCTGAGCCTTGATTCCTTCCAAGGTTTCTTCCTATAGTTCAGGGAGTTTTTCTTTGCCTCTGTCACCCTTGCTTTGCTCATGAGGGGCTCAGACTCAGATTCTGTAAAGCTGCTTTGTGACATCTTTTGTAGAAAGTGCTATACAAATAAAATGAACTTGACTTGACATGATTGGTAGGGATGTCTCGATCAGGCGAAGTCCAATTCAGTCCGATTCAAGTGTCTGTGGTAAAACTAATCACAGTCACATCTGATAAAGTACCTTGGAGATCATTTTTTTGCTTTTATGTTGTCTTGATTTTATTGATTAAAATCCATATTGGATGTCCATGATCTTCAGGCCTTCAGGCAGCTTCTGACATAGACATCACTGCATAATACTACAAATCATTCTGAAATAGATTCTGTCTGTTTAACAGTGAGACAAGCATGATAGAGCTGAATTTCTGGCCATTGGCTGTATTCTGTATCTAATGACTTTTATTGAAATGAGGGAATGATAGTCCGAAGAAAAGAGGGGAAGTGCTCTGATGTTTTAGTCACACTCTGACATAAGTTGGAAGACAGAGGCAGATTAAAATCAAAGTGTGGGCTTTGGCACGGATGCAGCACTGAATACAATAAACATTACTCTGCCGGTTAAGAACCTTGCCTGCAGGATTTCACTTCATGAATTACAAAGCAGGCTGGGGAGCAGGAAGCCAACTAAGCCTGGTGTCGGAAAGCAACACAGGATCCAATTTACAGCCTCCGTTATGGAGATAAACAGCTTGTCATTAAAACTGAGGAAGCATTTCAGTTCTTGCTTCCCCCTTTGTGAGGAAGTGCCTTTCATAAATGTGGCATCCTAGAGTAAAAAAACGACAAAGTAGGCCACAGAGACCACTGCTGACATTTACACTGAGGACATGTATCCACAACTGTTTTAGCCATTGATTCTGGAAAACTATTTTAAATGCAGACTTTGCCTAAAAACTGCAATCAGTAAATAGACAGCAGTGGATATCATATAATTACATTACACATGTAGTTTACATAGAGATGAAGTGGGATCTCAGTGTCACAAAGTACCATGGAATGAAAAAATGGTATCATACATACATATCATATATCATACATAAAAAAATAAAAGTATATACACAAATGTGTATACATGCATAATATATACACACACACTAAATAAATGTGTGTGTTGAAAGTGAGACATATTGACATATTACTATTACATGAAAAATTCAGCATCCAGCATCTCCAAGAAGCAACAAAGGGCTAGAAAAGTAAGTGGTTCTAAGGTAATTAGTTTATTGGTAACAGGTCAGGAACATGACTGGGTATAAAAATGGTAGAGATGGACAGAGGTTCACAAATAAAAAAAAAACCTGCCAAATACATACACATAAAAAAAACATTTGGAAATCCATCATTTCTCTTTCTAAAACAAACCAGATTATTTAAGTGGCAGCTGCAAGCAAAATGCATGGCCCTTTCATAGCGTTCCTTAATGTAGTGAAGTGACAATGATTATTTGCCATTGTGAACACACCACAGCAGACAGTCACCACAACTAAATGTGTTCTCTGCATTTAACCATCACAGGCGCACACGTGGAGCAGCGGTCAACAGCTGTGTCTGGGGAGCAGTGAAGGGGAGGGGTGCCCAGGCTGGGACTTGAACCTGCGACCTTCTGCTCTCAGGAGCAAAGGCCACCCTGTATGGCCACCCTGTATGTATTATACTATGGTAGTGTGATATAAAGAGGGAATGTAAGTTTCTGCAAATATTGGGCTGCAGGCAAAGAGGAGCATAAAATCAGGCACTTACCCAATCAGAGCTGCTGTCTCACCTTTGTTTTCCAATTGATTCATTCATTCATTCCCAAAACCGTTGACTATGGGCACATGGGAGGGTTCACCCTGGATAGGAGGCCAACCCATCACAGGGCAACACACACACACACACACATTAGCAATTTAGAGTAACCAGTCAACCTAAACCACAAGCCTTTAGACAGTGGGAGGAAACAGGGGCACCCGGACAAAAACCCACATAAACACGGGGAGAGCTTGTACACTCCACACACACTGACACCTGTGGCCGACCCAGGGATCAAACCCAGAACCTTCCTGCTGTGAGGCAACAGTGCCTTTTCCCTGCCTGATATACCAGTTCTGTATTAGTGATGGTGCATATCATCATTTAGTGCATTTAGTGGGCAACAGTTTCAATGACTATGCAGTTCTGACCTGTACAGAGGACACTGTTATGGTTTCTATCTGGTATAAAGTAGCAGGTTATAGAAATGTTCCTGTACCTGGAAGTAGCTTTGGACAAAAGCGTCAGCCAAATGAATAAATGTAAATGTAAATGTAAATAATGTTTCATGTGAGGTAAAATGACTGTGATGAAGGGGACAGACTGCACTGCACTGCGCTGCGCTCTCTGAATACATGTGGTTAGAGTGTTTCATCCACTGCAAAAGTATATACTTTCATTATAAGTCACAATTAGAAGAACATTCATCACTTGAAATGTTAACAGCTGGGCCAGTTTGTTCATTTCTTCTTCATATTAGAATGATGGTGCTGAGACATCTTTACAGACTTAGACTGGCAGGTTGTAATTAAGTCATTTTTAGCTCATTATGGCTGGAATCCAGCCCGGACACCAGACGCTATACCAGCACAGTTCCCCAGATAGGTCAATCTGTGTGAGGCAGTTTCTCATCCAATCAAGGCTTTCACAGTTTGAGTACTGGACAAAGATTACATGATCAAATGTTAAACAAGATATTGGTCCTTTGTTTGGTCAAAATCACCAGAGGCCAAGACGACCTGATGCATGTTTTGACTCCTTAACCCCATTTTGGCAATTAGTCTATTATTTGACCATTTTTAATTAGATAACATTTACATTTTAATATTCTAGGCAGCAACCTGAAGAATAACACTTTTTAAATATTGGTTGTTCGCCTGCATGTTATTGTCAATTGGTAGAATGTGGGTAGAAGTGAACCAACATTTGTGTTGAGTTTGTGACTGAAGGATTGTTGTTAGATCCTTGTGTAGGTTTTCCTTGTACTGTTTTGTTTGTAAAAAGCCCACATAAATAAAAAAATATATAGAATCTCACAAAGGTGAGTATACCCCTTACATTATGGAAATAATTTTATTACCTTTTCATGGAACAACACTGGGTCAGCCCGTCAGTGCTCAGACCATATTTCTCCCACTTTATCAAATTTTATCAAGTTTTCCCAAAAGGAAGCTTCTTCTAAAGGTGATGCACAAGAAAGCCTGCTGTTTTCTGAAGACAAGGAGGCTAAGGACATGGATTACTGGAACCAAAAATAAACTTATTTGGTTCAGATGGTGTCAAGCATGTGTGGTGTCAACCAAAATGAGAAGAACCAGTCAAGAACCAGTCAAGCATGGTGGTGGGAGTGTCAAGGTTTGGGGCTGCATGAGTGTTGCCGGCACTGGGGAGCTACAGTTCATTGAGGGAACCATGAATGTCAACACATACTGTGACAATGAAGCACAGCACGATCTTCTCCCTTCAGAAACTGGGCTGCAGGGCAGTGATAATGACCCCAAACTCACAGTTTTTGGACTGTGCTGGACTGGCCAAATAATAAACCCTATTGAGCAGCTATGAGGCATCCTCGAACGGAAAATGGAGGATTGAATGTTTCATTCCTATTTCAAACAAAATCCATGTAAGGGCAGCCACATCTCAGCTGCGCTGATGCCTATATTATATATATTTTTCATGACTTTTGGTGAGTGCGTTAGCAATTAGCCACTGCTAACTTTTATTACGCTCCAATTTTAGAATAATTTGAGTTAGAGTTAGAACTAAGAATAATGACAACTTTGCAAAATGATTTTTATCTGTAGAATAAATCAAAGTAGATAATCACATATTCAAAAGCAAATATATATTTTACATGTAACAAGCAAGAACAGATTGAGGACAAAGACAGTCTCACTGTCAAGCAATGGGTTGCACTATTCAAAGTGAGTTTATTGGGTATATCTTCCAGGATATGCTGCATTCAGTTTCTGCTTTTCTTCTTAGCTCTAACTATCTATGGTCACAAATCAGTGTTCACTTATATGATGATATGGCATATAAAGAAAAATTGATGAGGCCAGGGCTGGACTATAACACCCTGATAAGGAAACTATTTTAATACATTCTTAAAAGAGGACAATTGAAAGCTTTGGCTGATGCATATAAAGTGTTTTTGCTTGAGTTCTCCCTCCATATTCTATTTTGCAGTTGAACACATGTTCAGAGGTGCTTTACACTGACATAGGTTTCTGTTATAGTTACATAGTTTCATGATCATGGATCAAGTATATTATACAACACTGCATCTATGTTTATTGCTGTCTTTTTTCATGTCTTTCTCAAAGAAATTGTGCATAATATATTTGAGAAAACTAGTCCAAACTGAGCATTTAGTTTATGATTTTGAATTCTGAGGTGTAGCACCTTGCTCCCAGGTACCTCAGCTGACCCTGGGCCAAGATTCAAACCTATAACCTTCGGAGCAGAAGGGCAAGTCCCGAACCACTAATCCATCACTGCCTACTGGGAATTGCTTCTAATTTTTTGAATATTTAACACAACATTTGGTCAAATGTTTGAAAATAAATATAATAAATATATTCAGCATGAGTGTGCACAATGTGGCCTAGATGTCTATGATTCATGGTAGTGTTAACTAGTCTGGAGGCAGGAACAGATGTTCTAATTCCAAACACGGACGGACTGAGCTTGGGTTGCTGTGGTTCGGTAAATACTTTTTCACACCTGAAAATCACAGAGCGTGGATGCTGGTAAAGGACCTGTTGGCTATTCTCTGATGAGACATCTGTTTGAGGAGATAGCAGACGTGCTGGTCCTCTCTGAATGAGGCAAATGTTTAATGGTGAAACATGCCATTCCACAGTTACTGCTTACAGGGTAAGATTATGCAAATGCAATGTGATTGCCTTGCTCTTGAGATAAATTTCACTGTTAAATTAAACACATTAAATATTTAGTCAATTTAATGAGATTTTATTCCAAGCAATTTTTGGACAATTTCTAATAAACCATTACTCATTTTTATGCAATAGGAATGGGCAGATGGTGTTTTTATTTACATTACCCTGGGTTGCACTTTGTGTGATGGGCTTCATAATGAAAAATGGTCTTTTACTTTTTTACTTTTCTCTAATAAACAGTATTGTCTATAGTACATTTTTGTGACTGTTGATTTGCAGATGTTACAAGATCCAAAGGAACAAAACTGTACTTCTTCTCATTAAAAAGCCACTAATTTACCTCCACTTATCTAATCTAATGAGAATGAACACGCTGTATGGATTTAGCTCAGGTGTAAAACATCTGGGCCTAAACTTGCACTGCATTTTACATCATATAAGATCCATTTCTTTTTGTAAATGCAAATAAAGTTCAATTATTAGATTCTCATTTGGAAACTGAAGGGAAAATTAACACATGAAATTGTGAACAGGTTGTGGGTGGGACCCAGTATGTAGTGGGCACTGGTCACAGGCAGAGCCAACAAGCTAAAGACCTGAGCCAATCAAAAGGAAGCGCACGGAACATAGATAACTGCACTGTGTAGGCTAGACAGTTAAAAGTACACATTGATATAAAAATGTAACCAATCAAAATAATTAATTAGTGCAGAACTTCCAAAGTCTTCCATATTAACTAGGCATGCAATAATAATGTGAAAATTAGATTCTCACTCTCATTTATTATGGCAATATAGAAAACCATTCCGGAGAACTAGTGGCAAAAAGACCTGGATCTAACCTTCGGTTTTGTAATGGAGGGCCTGAAAAGAGGCTGTAAGTCCTCAAATCATCTCACACCCCTGTGGACTCATTTCCCCTCTGAGTCATCTGTAGCTCATGGCAATCTCAGCTCAGTTGCACGTAGAGGAACATAGCAGTTCATGCAATTTGGCCAGACACCACCTTTGGCCATTGAGGACATTTAAGAAACACTCTGTGGTGGTCATGTTCTTCAACCTGGTTCTGATTATGAGTTTCTAAGACCCTGTTTACACCTGGTTGTCTTATTATCAGATTAATCTCTATGTCAATTTAATCTGTATGAAATAATTGATCATTACAATGATAAATTACGGAAAAGTGTGTTTCAGTATGATTTTCACTCACCAACTACACATCTGATTTAATTAAAGAAGTTAAAAACTGCCTTCAGAGATTCAAATATTTAAAATTTTATATTTTTTATATTTTATTATTATTTTTTTGTATTTGTACTTCAGGAAATGCATTTGGGTTTGAGGTGGCCCATTGGTTCCTGCTTAAACAGGCCTGAAATAAGGCCCCCAGTAGAGGTGAGACCAGCCTCTAACCTTCAACTGAAACCTTCAATTGAGGACATCCCACAAAGGAATTGTGGAAATGAAAGGCAAAATACAAGGGGAACTAAATTATCTCTAAGTGTAACCATGAGCAGGAACCTGATTGAATGTTAACAAAGCGATTCATTTGGAAAATTAATTATGGGCCTAATAGTGTTGGCACAATCGAAAGTATTAATTTATTTTACATATTTTATTTTATTTTTATTCATTTTATTTCTATTTCTAGAGCTTATTTTCCTTGATGCTTTTTCCCTACCCAGTTTCTCTGCTTTTTAAGGATTGTTGTAATCCAATTTGATTTCTCATGTTATTTTATTTGCAATTAAATAAAAAAATGTAATATTGTATATAAAATATTAAATATTATATTTATATTAAGTATAATTATATAATAATAATAATAAAGTTGTCAAGTGTCCAATCTAGAACCTGCTTTTAAGATTAGACTGAAAGTGAGCACACTCAATCAGACAGCAAAAGGTCCAAAATACCCATCAACACTTGGAGCAGGGGGTAGCTATCAGGGAGCCCGGGACAATCACTTCCTTAAGGTTTTTCAATCAAACTAAGGCTGGAACTTGAACCAGCAACGTTCTGTTCAAAAGTACATGGTCATAATTACAAAGCCACCACTGTCCCACCAGCTTTTAGCGCTTAATGGACCAACACTCCCTTCTTATCTCTTGGGCTCTGTTTTCACAGCTCGATGTTGCAAGGTGATTATCATATTTGTAAATGGAAGCTACCATGTGGGTGTGACACATTGGTGAAGAGCTGTGATCTGGTCTGATTGTGATTAGATTGCCTGGGGTACAGTGTATGGCATATTGAGCCTCATCAGCTTTTTGGAGCTAACTGGAAACGATTCCATTGTCTGTAGCCTGACAAGTACATGATATTAAATGAGAAGGCTTGGATTTCAAAGGTCATGTAGTCTGGTTGATGTGCCTCTATTGGCCTACCAATCTTCATCCAGGCATCGTTCTGGAAGAAGCTCTTTTGTGGAACCTTAAATCCTTGCCAAGACATCCTGATTCGATGTGAGATAGTTGTGGCTGTAAAATCTTTCCCTGAGTATGAAGCTTCGGTAAATAAGTGCTCAAGTATTTTAAAGGGAACAGCGAACTGCGCACTGCCTAACCACAGTGCACGTTAGGAACCCGCAGAGCTTGTTGCTATGGAGAACGATCATGGTGGAGATAGGAGCTGACAGGAGGATGCATGGCTGTGGGCAATAAGATGGTCTCAGTAATTACTGCTCTCGTCTGTAAGCACAGAGGGTTGTAGAAATGCTCATAGACACTCATTCTGCCAATAGTCATGTGATCTGCAAGTTCTTGTTTGTATATGAAGTCTGTGCTGCTGTAGTTTATTGTAATAAGTTATTCATCTGCTGTATATAGTGTGTGTTGCAGTTTTCTGTACAGTTCAGCAGCAGCTTGTGGTTGACTGACTACTCTACGTTGCCTGTGAGTGTGTGAATGACTATTTGTCTGTGTTGCCCTGTGATTTGTTGGCCTCCTGTCAAGGAGCAGCACCTGCTTCCCTACAACCTGTAATGGATAAGCGGTTCTGATAATAAATAAATTAGTTTTGAATTCATTTTTAATTGTCATTGTACACTGAAGATTTCTTTCATAATTGCTACACTGTCATTTAACTACAGCCATCGCTATCATTTTCTTATAGGCAAGAACTATTTACTGCTTTAAAAGCTTTCAAAATGTGCATAGTCAGCTGGGATTGGCTCCAGCTTCCTTGCAACACAAAACAGATAAGAGTTTAATAAATGAATGAACCCAGGGAAATTATTTAGTTATAACTAGTAGGTTTTTTAATTCACCACTCAAGGATAATCAAGGATAATCAGTGATCAGGAGCTTGGAGAGAAGAGTTTCAAAGCTTGGGGGGTACAACCATATGCCCTAGGACCCTTGGTGGCCATTTTAGATCTCAGCACAGACAGCAAACCAGATGAGGCTTTAAGACTTTGAATAGGGGAGTGTACAATTGTGTACAATATAATTGTGTATGAACAAGACCATGGAGAGCTTTAAACTTGACTATTACTGTCTTCAATTGTATGCGATGCTAAACAGGTAGGCAGTGAAAGTAATTGTGCATACGGTTGATGTGTCCAGAACATCTTGTGCAAGGGAGTTCTGAAACTACTGAAACTAGGGAACTGACTTAGCAGGGAAACTTAAAAAGAGTGTAGATCCCCAAATCTTCAGATTAACAATGAATATTCAAACCATGACAGATGACATGGCCTTGGGGAAACAAATATTTAGCGAACAGGAGCAGACCTAAGACAAATCCCTGAGGGATGTCCACTACATGCGTGCTATCTGAAAGGTATCATTTTAATCCAGTACAGAATCAGTAAAACTGCTTTGTAGAGGGAAGAAGCTCATGACAGACACTGTCAAAAGCACAGCTATAGTCCAAAAAAGGAACACTGAGCACCAGTCTCAGCAGTGGAAAGGAGGTCATTAAGTACTAAATGCGAATGCTGTCTTCGTGCTGTGCGGACCAAACTGAAGTCATTTATAAAGAGTATTAGTGGTGAGAAGGACCATTTCAAGAAGTTGTACAATATTTGGCATATTTGTATATATTTAGTATATAGTAGTTACTAAAATCAAACGGATCGTCCAAAGTGGAACAACACCAGATATCAAAAAAGTGGTCTAGGAATTTTTTGTTTCTAGGAATTATTAGACAAAGTTCCAAAGATGTGGGATAGGCACAGCAATGATGCATGCAACAGTTCTGAGGAGAAAGATCGGGACAGGATACGAATGAAGTAAAGTGAAAGTGACTATGTGCCATTGTGAACACACAAAGTCTATCATAGCAAAATGTGACCTTTAACCCATCCACACATAATGCAGCTGGCAGCTATCAACAGCATTGAGCATGGAGCAGTGTAGTGGGATGGTTCCTTGCTCAAGGGTTCCTCAGTGGTGCTGGGCCTGCCATCACAAAGGCAAGCACCTAACTGCTAGTCTACAACTGCCCTGAGGTTCACAGATGAGCTTGAGCTTAGCAACAGGGGAAAGAAGACAGTAAGCATAAAAGTGAGATACTGTTATATCTTTTTGTTATATTTGGTTATATCTTTTTATGGGAAAACGCTGAAGATGTGACACTTTGATACAATGTAAGGTAGTCAGTGTACAGCTTGTAAAACAACAAAAGTGAGTACATCCTTAAATGAAAATGTCCAAATTGTCCCTAATTAGCCATTTTCCCTCCACAGTGATTCATGTTAAAAGGTCTCAGGTGTGAATGGGGACCAATTGTGTTAAATTTGGTGTTATTGCTCTAACACTCTCTTATATTGGTCACTGGAAGTTCAGCATTGCACAGCAAAGAACTCTCTGAGGATCTAAAGAAATAATTGTTGCTCTACATATACATGGCCTAGGCCTGAAACTGAGCTGCAGCATGGTGGCCAAGACCAAGACCAAAAACAGGCCTTGCCAAAATATACATCTATTTTTAAGCAATTTCCTTAGGGACAATAAAGTTTTTCTGATTCTGATTTTCTGATTCTGAAAAGACCACCCCTGGATATGATGCTGAGTATGTGCACTCAAAGTAAGTAAGTGCTGCCAGCTTTGCTGCAGAGGTTGAAGGAGTGGGGGTCAGTCTGCCGCACACTGCATCAAATTTGTTCTGCATGGCTGTCATACCAGAAGGAAACCTCTTCTAAAGATGATGCAAAAGAAAGCCCACAAACAGTTTGTTGAAGACAAGCAGACTAATGACATGGATTACTGGAATCAGAAGTATGAAGACAAGTGTGTCTTGCATAGTGTCATGGTGGTGGGAGTGTCATGGTTTGCGGCTGCATGGGGAGCTACAGTTAATTGAGGGAACCATGAATGTCAACATGTACTGCACAGTACCTCCCTTCTGAAACTGGGCTGCAGGGCAGGTTTGCAATATTACCCCAAACACACCTTCCAAGAAGATTACTGTCTTGCTAAAGAAACTGAGTTTAAAGGTGCTGGACTGGCCAAGCATGTCTCCAGACCTAAACCCTGTTGAACATCTGTGGGGCATCATCAATTGGAAGGTAGAGGTGCGCAAGGCCTCTAATATTCACCAGCTCCATGCTGTCATCATGGAAGAGTGGAAGAGGATTCCAGTGGCAACCTGGGAAACTCTAGTGAACTCCAGTGCTGGAAAATAGTGGACACTTTGAGCACAATTTGGACATTTCCACAGGGGTTTACTCACTTTTTTTGCCAGCAATTTAGACATGAATGGCTTTGTGTTGAGTTATTTTGAGGGGACAGCAAATTTACAGTTATACTACTTTACATTAGGTGTGGGCCACAATATCGATATTGCAATATATCATCGTTCTTGCTCACGCGATACGATAATCGATACGCCGGCGGCAATATCGATATTTAAATTTGTCGCCTTGTTGACTCACCGGCGTCGCTACCTCTCCTCTCCTCTGGGTGGCGCTGCTCGACTTGATTGATTGACTGACATGGAGAGCAGAAGAAGACGCTTGTTTTGCTCTAAACGTAGAAACTGCAACAGTTGGAAGCAAAAACGCTCGACTGAGACCCCCTGGTTTTAGAACATTGATGGAACAAAGTGGATTTTGCGATGGCTTCGTCTCTGTGCGTCTCTCACAACCAGCGAGTTCAGCGTGAGTACACACACTCATAAACACACACACACACACACACACACACACACACTCTATGACTTAGAGGAATGTGTGGAACTCCTTGTAAATCTCACATTAGTGTTGTCATGTCTGAATTTATGCTTGATTGTTCCTGTACCTGGAAGATGCTTTGAACAGTCAGAAACATCCCCGTGTTTCTGTGTAATATCGCTACGTCACTGTCGTGCGATATATCGTTTATTGTTATCGTGGGCCACATATCGCATATCATATCGTATCGTGAGATAGCCTGCGATTCCCACCCCTACTTTAAGTTATTTCAATGTGTAATATCTTCAGTGATGTTCAATGAAAATATATAATTAAAGATTTACAAAAATGTGTGGGGTGTACTCACTTTTGTGAGATACTACAGAATACTCTTTTTAATCATACTGAGGGAAGGAGACAGTGCTAGGGAGTTAACTGTAACTTGAGCTAAATTTAGATTATAAGAAATCACAGAAATGAGTACATAAATCGAATGAGCCACTCAAACCAGTGACAGATGGCTCAAATTTAAGAATGATAGAAAAAAGCTGTTTATGTCTGTAGTTGGATTTACTAATTATCAGACAGATGAGATACTTAGGCTCCATTTAAGGCTGTTTGTATTCCTGAATAAGATCCAAGTGGGCTTTTGAATAGAGCCTCTTCAATCTCCAACCTATTTCTTTCATAGTCTGGAGCTCTGCAGTGAACTGAGGGGAAGAACAAGCACAAGACACATCTGAAGCTTCTTGGGAGTAAGAGTATTTAACACTGAGGAATTGTAAGAATCATAAGAATGGTAAGAATCTCAGTAGGATTCTTGTATTACTTATCTTTGTTAGAGATAAAATGATAGATAATGGTTTATGATTTTGTTTTCGATTCTTCACACAAATGTGTGAAAGAGACTAATTTGTACTGGGTCATCATATAAAGCACTGCCACTAGAACAGAAGAAAACTGATAGCAAAGTAAAAAGCATGAAGCATTTTTATAGAGTCAACAAGATCAAGTAATGTGATCTGGATAATTAGAAAAACATAATAAGTAAAATGGTGTTGACCACATCTTCTGACCATGTGTGTGTGTGTGCTGCATATAAACAGTAGAGAAAATTAGGTTCAGTGAAGCAACTGTGTCCATGAACACAAACGAGGGGACCCCTAGAGGACCATGGGCTCATGTCAGGGCCTGTGTGATGCCATGAATAAGTCTGCATGAAGTGTAGGGTACATCAGACAACAGACTGTTGCTGGAGAAATTGCAAGAGACTCTAGTACAGGCAGTTGAGTTTGGTGAGGGGAAGTTTTTGCATATAGTCATTTGAAAAAATAAGTACATCCCATGGAAATTCTTCTTTTTTTCACCATCTTTAAAATGCTGCCTGCAGGTAAAGTTGATTGTGCTCAAATGAAACACAAATGTGACATTTTGTAGTCATTATCATTTAAATAAATAACAAAAACACATCAGTCAAATAGAAAATACCCTTATACACAGTACACCCTTATACTTGTCATATATATAAGTCCATTATAATTTCTTCAGAAAAATGTTGTGGGTCTAGAAAGGTTTTGTAAAAGATCTCAAAATTATTAGAAATAAACTATTCAACTGTAAGGAAAATAATGTACAAGTGGTTGATATTTCCAATGACTGCCAATTTATCCTGTACTGACTGCCCTCAGTAGGGGAACCCATTCTTTTCTGGTCGACACTGGAGAGTGATGACAGATAGAAAAAATAAAATGAACAAATAGGACTAATAACTAAGAGAAGCAATGAGTCCAATATGAAGACACATCTGCAGTTCCTTGCATGCAGGTGATTCTCTGAGTTGAAATTGTGTAAGTGGTTCCATCCATATGGGCTCTGCTCAGTAGAAGTGAGGGGGTGCATCACGTCACGGTTGGTCTGCCTCCCCATGATCTGGGCAGCAGAGTGAAAGAGGATTGCTGGTATCTTAGAGTAGCTCAGACAGAGAGAGAGAGAGACTTTTACGGATGCTCAGTGTTGATGAACATTGTGGTCTGAGTGCAGGAGCTCCAGCAAAACTCTCTATAACAGCACAGCTAAAGAGGAGAGCCAGGAGGTAGCACAGACATGTGGGCATCCTGGGTCACAAGGCAACCAACCACAACCTTCAACAAATCGGAGTAAATGCATTAGGGTGAGGAAAGGGGGGGGGGGGGGGGGGGGTTTCCGGTTTGGAACCCTGCTTTTTCCAAAA
>JBBIGC010139054.1:0-10863 GCA_037576955.1 Lepidarchus adonis
CTTTTTTTTTTTCTTTCTTTCTTTCTTTCTTTCTCTCTCTCTCTCTCTCTCTCTCTCTCTCTCTCTCTCTCTCTCTCCACCCCTCTTTACCTCTTTCTCTCTTTCTCTCTCACTACCTCTCTCCCCCCCCCCCCTCTCTTTCTCTCAGAGGCAGAAGTCAGTGGTGGCAGCTGAAGCTGTAAAGAAGATGAATCCCTGTGTGAACATCACTGCTCATCAGAATCGTGTGTGTCCAGAGAGTGAAGGTGTTTACACACACCAGTTCTACAGTGGTTTGGACGGAGTGGCTGCTGCACTGGACAACGTGGACGCCCGTGAGTGACATAACACTGCCCATCAGTAACAAAACACTGCTCATGCTAGCAGCAGCAATGGAAAATACAGCTGAACACAACATCCTGCTCTGGTGTAAGAGCGATAACTCCTGCTATTATGTAAGACAGAGAGTGATCACTGTAATAGTTTCTCCAGGGACGGCTCATGAATGTGTACCAGATCACTTTACGTGTCTACAGCTTTGCTGCTTTACTTTTGGCCTATATCTGCCTTACCTGTAATGAAATAATGCTGACTTATTCAGCCAGCTGTGATTTATTATTAGGGGTGGGCAATATAACTGCATGTGTAGACTTTCACTAGGAATATTACAGCACTGAACCTTTTAAAGAAAAGATATAGGGCCGTGGCAAGAAAATGTAATTGATTTTATTTATTAATTTTTTTTATAAGGGACAGTTTATGAAGTATATGTCATATCATAAATGTAAGGACACAAGTAAACCAAAATGCTCAACAATTTACTGAAATTAAGTTAAATGATGAAATAAATTATGTTCAATCTGACATGCAACTAAAATTAAACATGACTTATTTAGACCATCAAATACAGATATGTTAATTTTGCTGAAGATAATGTTAAAGTTTTTTACATTTACCATTTTATCAGCCTATCCTTAAAATTCAAACTACATTCCTAATCTAACTACACATTTTGTTATTTTTAAATGAATTATTTGCAATATATATATTGTAATTGCTGTCATTGCGGCAAATGGTGGAAACACCCGCTACTGACATTGTTAATTTTTGTTATTTGGGGCTATACCTGTTATTGTCTAACTTTTTGTTGTAATAAATATTAAACTAATGAAAATGGTGTTTCTTCTCATACATTATTAGTAATATCAAAGGGAACTTTTACTAATTTCATTAAAATTTAGAGCAAATAGGAAAAGCACTCATGTAAATAACAATATCCTTTACTTATTGCGAGTAGTAATATATATATTTCTGCTACTGATTAATTTAAAATTAATCAGTAAAATTAAAATTTAGACTTTAAGATACTGCTATTTTTGCTGGTGCAAATTTGTTTTAGCTTGTTTTCAAACTTGATAACAAAATACAGAGATAAACATAAATCACTATTAAAATCCATTTAGTTATCATAACTTTTGCCCCCTTTTTGGTCCAAGCTTTTCACATGATATCTTTCCTTGTGGGTTTGAAGGAGTGTATCTGGATGGGCGCTGTGTGACATACCAAAAGCCCATGTTGGAAGGGGGAACCCTGGGTAGTAAAGGCCACACCCTGGTTGTTGTTCCTCACCTGACTGAGTCGTATGGACCAGGATCATCTTCAGGGCAGACAGCCATTCCCCTCTGCACTCTGAAGCACTTCCCCCACCGCATAGAGCACACTCTGCAGGTGAGACTGTATTATCACCTTTCAGTCATGAATTACATCCTGAGCTTTTATCGTTGACTTTGTTAGCCTACTTGCCCCAGTGCTGAATTTAAAAAGCTAAATTTGGACTCTAGACATTTCTTGGCTGACTGACTTAATGTGGGGTACGTGGAAAAATGTGTATTTCAGAATTTGTGCCAAATTCTGTGAAGTTCACCCATTGTTTTTCTATTTTGTATATAGCTTTGTCTGCTCTCACAGTGATTCTCTGATATACAGTACTGTGCAAAAGTCTTAGACCGCTGAGAAATGTATATATGTAAGAGCAGTTTAGAGGCAGAAAGTGTTTTTATTTCTTATTTTCCAATTACTAATATTAGAATTAATAAAAATAATACAGTGAACAGAACATATTTGTCAATGTGTCGGCACTCTGCTGAAATAAATGGGAACAAACAATTTGCACAATGTATTTTTGCGCAGTACTATGTATCTACACCACACAAAGCATGTTATGTATCAATCTGTCATTTCAGTGGGCCAGAGACCAGTTTGAAGGCCTGTTCAAGCACTCGGCTGAGAAGGTTAATCAGTTTCTGAGGTAGGTTGAGATTCAATACGCAACATCCATTTAAATAAAGCAACAATTAAATATTTTCATAGTGCTTGCTAAGTTCTGTCACGTGTTATCCTTAAAACCAACTACTTCCTGTTGATTGACTGCAAAAGGCAGCCTCAGAATGAAGTCGAAGAGAACTCAACATAGATACAGTGTGATGTACAGTATAAAAGAATAGATACAATTTGACAGGTATATTTTGAAGACCAGTGCAGCCACAAATACTGTAGCATATGGAAGACTAGATTCCTTTGCAGTACGCCTGTTGTCCATGCTTGAGAAAGGCCATTGGACAGATGTTTGCTCGTGTGTGGTTCACTGACATCACTGGCCTCCCAGTCCTGACACAGGTGATCAGTAGTGCGCACAGGATTTGTCCCAATAGAAGAAGCTTAATAGCACTTACTAATAGAATGGGATGCTCTAGGCCAGACACACATGAGACTAAAGTTGCTGTGCCCATTAACGTCACGGGTCTAAAGCCCAACAGCACTGAACTGTAGAGCAGTGGAACGGTGTTCTCTGGATTGATAGACATCCACTACAATTGGGATGAATTGGACTGTCATTTGGGATCCAGAACTGCCATCCTGATAGAACAGGGGTTGTTACTGATGTGAAGAAGGAACTCCTTCTTAATAATATCCTAGCTGTTGAAGAACCATTGGTGTCTAAGTTTTTAGACATATAAGGCATCCAGAAGTCTGTTCAGTAAGCAGTCTGTCAGTCCTAGGCACTAACACACATATTGGCAACGCCCCAAACTGAAGACTTTAACAGGTTCCTCATGTCCAGATGTAGTCGTCCGTTATTAAAGGGAGCCTGCGCTGCCTCCTGACTTCCTGTGGTAAGTGTTAACTTAAGCCAGATCACCCACAGCCCCCTCTTGTATGTTTGAAAGAAAGCGAGGGATGTTTAGCTTGAAATGTGTGCAAATGCTCAAACAGGAAGAGGAGGCTTGTGGGCCGGGCAGATAGTGCTTGCTGAGTGCTGCAGCATGTTTCCCTTAAAACCAACTACTTCCTGTTGATTGATTGCCCATGAATGCACTGACTCATCAAACAGCAATGTAGATACAGTGGGATATACAGTATACAGTGTTAGTTACAATCTGAATGGTATATTTTAAGCACATATGAGATCCCTTTACAGGTCTTGGAAAAGGCCTTTGGCCAGTAGATGTTATGGTTTTGAATAAAGAAATTTTCTGACGTGCCCCAATCCCCTGTATAATTATGTTGAGATGCTGTCTTCCACAGTTCTTTGTCTTCATGCTCTGCTGCAAGTGCTGAAATCATTGACAGTCAACAAATGCTAAGCAAGTATGAGGGTGAAAAATCTCTTTAGTCTAACTGTGAGCAACATATGTGGATACAAACACCTGCATGATGAAATTGTCCCACTTTCCGCACACTATGAGTTGATAAGTGGTCTAAGTGCTGTCACCTCACAGCATGAAGGTCCTGGGTTTGCTCCCCAGGTGTGGGTGTAGGTGTGTGGAGTGTACAAGCTCTCCCCGTGTTTGGGAGGAAACTGGAGAACCTGGAGGATGACTGGCTACTCTACATTGCCCATAGGTGTGAATGGCTGTTTGCTCTGTGTTGGGTTGGTCATGGTGAACGCTGCCTTGGCCCATAGTCACCTGGGAACAGCTCCAGGTTTCCCTCAGTCTGACCTGGATAAATGAATGAATGATATACTACTGTCTTTTTTTGGTGCCAGTGTGACAGAAACCACACAAACAAGTCTTTTTTGCAATTATTTAACGACACAATAAATATGTAAAGACATTAAACTCATTAGACATCTGGTTCCCATCGCTATCAATGGAAAAAAATTGTGTTTTGATGATATATGGGAAATTTAACCACTTTGCATACATGTTTATCTTTAAGACTGAATTGCAGCAATTAATGAATGAACCACATAAACTGTGCTTCTGTTGATGCTCATGGCTGAAATACATGGCACACTGAAACCTTATTCTGTCCTCAACCAGCCTTAAGGCCTTTCAGAAGTATTATGTGGAGTTCTACTTCTTTTTAATACATGTTCTGGTTCTCTCTGACAGTGACCCTGAGTTTTTCGAGCGCACAGTGTCTCGTGGGGAGGTGGAGGCTATAGAGGTATTAGAGGGGATCTACACCAGCCTGAAGGACCGGCCTCTGGACTGGCTGGAGTGTGTAGCCTGGGCCCGTAACCAGTGGGAGAGCCTTTACAACAACCATATCACACAACTGCTCCACTGTTTCCCTCCAGACCATGTAATACCAGACACACACACATACACTCACACATACAGTCAATTCAGTGTAAACCAGTGTAAACATCTGTTGACAGCGAGTGTCTGTTTGCTAGTAAGGTGGATCACATCCAGCAGTTGGCAGATCTTGGCCTACATCCAGAAGCCTGCAGGATACAGCTGTGATATGTGTTGTCTGAGGTTGAGGCCAGCAGGGGGTGCTCTAGTCTGCACAACCTCAAAAAGTTGAGGAATCAGGGCCAGAAGTACAAGCCCAGGCGCACCTCATGTGCCTTGACGTAAACAGGCAGTATGCACTCACAATGTGCCTGAGTTAAACATGCTATTTATCTAGACTACAAATTTAACGTCACATAGCCCCACTCGCTACCTGCATAATCGGTAGGTAATGGATTTTGTAGGTAAAATGAAATAATGGAAGTTCAAGATGATACAGAAAACAAAAGTTCAGTGGTAAAGAGATAGTGGCATTAGTAATTTAGGTTCTTTCAATAATTAATTAATTAAATAATTTAAAAACAGGAGTTTAATTCCACTCTGGTTATGAAAGGTTTGTGAAACAACATTAAATACTTAAAATGGCATTAGATAAGATAAGAGATAAGATAAGATAATCCTTTATTGTCCCAAGAGTGGGAAATTCACAGTGTTACGGCAGAAAGAGCAGCAAACAGAGTACTTAGAATAAATAAATAAGAAGTTTCTTTTAGAAAGTTACAGGTAAGATAACATTTGAAAAAAGTATCTACATAACTAAGCAGTGCACAAAAAGATAACAACAATAAGGTGTATGTTTAAATGTAGCTTGACGTGTAACTTATTATTCTTTAAGCTTGTTATTGTTTTTTATTTTTTAAGCTTAAGCTTCAAAAGTTTCATACATATCATGGGGACCGAATGGGTCTTAACTGATGCAGTACAAGTGTGAGGGAGAAAGCTGAAAGAGATAGAAGTTTAAGACAACGTAATACAAAGACAAAGCAAAATAAGAATGCAGTACATGGACCTGTATTTAGAATTAAACTAGACTAGACTAATAGACTAGAATAGAACATAATATGATCGACCAGTGGCACAGTGTTGCAGTGGTTATTGCTGTTGCCTCACAGCAAGATGGTCCTGGGTTTGACTCCCGGGTCGGCCACAGCTGTCTGTCTGTGTGGAGTGTACAAGCTCTCCCTGTGTTTGTGTGGGGTTCTCTGGTTTCCTCCCACAGTCCAAAGTTTGTGGTTTAGGTTGACTAGCTACTCTAAATTGACATTAAATGGGAATGGTCGTTTGTCTCTGTGTTGCCCTGTGATTGGTTGGCCTCCTGTCCAGGGTGAACCCTGCCTTGTGCCCATAGCCAGCTGGGATCGGCTCCAGCTTTCCCACAGTGTGAAAATGTTTTGGACAATGAATGAATGTCCAGAAGTTACTGTTACGTGTCTGTTAGCAGCCGCCTGTAATCAGAGTGAGCACTCATACACACACACACACACACACACACACACACACACACACATCATGACATTTATTCACGTCATGAAAGGTACATAAACTTTTCCTTTGTGCTTATTATACCTCAGCTTCTCTCTTTCTCTCTCTCTCTCTAAACTGAAAGGCTGTTTATGGTTTTTTGTGGGGTTTCTTCCAGTGTTAGTTCCCAGCTATCTGTCATTGCTAACGCAATAGGACCATTTTGAGGAAATTAGTTAATGGCCATAACCCATTGTAATGCAAACTGAATCATCTGTGCTAAGATGCCTTTCTGATATTGCGTTATTTAATCGTTTATCTGTTTTAAACTAGACGTGTCTTATCATTTTCCACAGTAGAGAAGTTCCTAAAAGCCACAGAGAGCAATAAATGCAATAAATACGAAATTTGGTTGTTACACACTTCTGCATGACACAGGATTATAAAGCATGGCTAGATGGGTAGAACTTGTGACTGTATGTGCGTGTTTCATTGAGCAGGTGATTGTGTAACAGACAGTACAATTGTGCATCTGTCTGCAAAGGATGCTGTTAAAGGCCTGCAGCATTAGGACACCACCATATCTAATCTGTACCTCTGTCACTCATTGAGCAAGCAGATGACCGTTGGTTGAAAGCTGGACTAGTGTCTTGCTGTTCTGCTGCTTTTTCTTTAATAGAAAGTCTAAATTGATGTCCTTTATTAAGATGTTAGTTGTCAATAGTGGTGACCTAATGACCTAAGGCAAAAGTGTAGCTCTGATAACAGCTCTTGACTCCTGGGAGTTTGTTAAAGATATCACTTTGAATGAAGATCTTAAAACTTCTAGTTCATTTACAGTTGTCCGATTGTTTTGTATTTACCCACATTGCCAACACACCCTTTGAAGCTGGTAAGTGGGTTATCTTGATTATCTTATGGGGCAGATATGGCCTAATGTTTAAAGACTTGGGTTTGTGACAGAAGGATTGTGGGATTGATTCCCAGAACCAGTGCCATTGAGCAAGGTACCTAACCCCCACTTCTTCCCAGGGGCTGCCCACTAATCTGTGCATATGGGTTCACTGCCTCAGATGAGTAAAATGGAGACGAAGAGAATAAATAAAAAAAAATATCTTGACATATCAAAGTGCTTCAGATTTCAATGTGAACTGACCTTTCAGCTTTAACACTTATTATGCGGCTCCCTAGATTGCTGCTGAACACTCCATTGAATTTGAATGGGAAGGTTGTCCCGGACATGTGGCATTATTGTCTTATAATGCCCGCTGCCAGGGAACGGGTTTTGCACTTCAGATTTGCAGTTTCATTTCACTCCACCATTAGCCCAGTTAGCAAATATGGTTTCAATATAAGTTGTAATATTTTCGGTGAATATGGGATGTTGGAGCACTGAGCGCAAACCCAATTTAAAAACCAGGATGTTTAGAAGGCCCGAACATTCTGAACAACTATTTAACTATATCGAGTGATATAAAAATAAAAGTTAATTTTCTTATTTTGGTATAATAAGCAGGATAATGTAATGTGAGATGGCCGTTATGGGAAAAAAATCCAGGCTGAGTGGAAGAAGATGTCTTATTCACTTCGGCATATTCTTTTTTTCCCATAATGGCTATCTCACATTACATTATCTTGCTTAATAGTCAAGTGGATGGGCAATTTACAGTACTAATGTGAATGTAATTAATTCCTATAGTCCCAATTGGAGATACACGTATAACTGACCTGAATAAAGTAGAGCTGTTTTCAGATGTGTAGAGAAACTTAGTGACTTTTATTTCTACACAGTGGTGGGGAATGGAACCATGAACAGATGTAATTGTTTTATCTCCTAACCCAAACCGTTAGTTAACCTACACATGAGCTTTTATATGCAATGATTATGGTAAATCTGAAAAATTAGGTTTCCTTCAGAGACTACAGTATACAGTATACTGCCCTACTATGCCCTACATGTATCCAAGAATAGATTTATAACCACACTGTAGACCAACGCCTTCTCAATATCTCAGGCAAATGTTCTTTGAAGGAGCTTTATGAGGCAATATACTTTTCATTCATCTGGTTCCTATCACCACCATTGGGAGCTCTGCTAAGGTTTTTTAGAATCACACCAAGCCACTATGAAATGACATCTGCAGAAATCTATTGAAATTTCATTGAAAGGGTGAAGAAATGGAAGCAATGTGGAGTTCATGTCAGTTGCTCTGGGTTTGATTAGATGGTTTAGTGATAAACCTGTGACATCATTAGCAGGGATGTTTCTGCTGCTGCTGCTCTGTCAGATCAAAGGGTCCGCAACTACTGGTCTTCATACCGGCCCCCTCTGTTCTTTTATCACAGGACAAATTGCGTTAAACACACACACACACACACACACACACACACACACACACACACACACACACACACACACACACACACACACACACCTGATAAACTCATTACAGAGCAAAAGGCTTGGAGACAGAAGCTCTGCAGACACAGTCTTCTTATCCTTGTTTTGGCATCAACTTGTTAACTGTGTCTACAAACTCTTCATTTCTCCATTTGCTCAGCAGCTGATTTGAGCACTTTTTATTGAATTCTCAGTCTTTCATCCCTCAGTCTATAACCCACAATGCATATCCAATGTAGTGAATCTCTCTGTACTCAGAACCTACTTACTGAAATCATATTTACAGCAGAAAAACCAATGGAGAGATTAAATAGCTCATTTGTTTTCTTCAGTAGTAACTGCTATCACAGTGATCACACAATTACACAAAGTTTCAAACTATTTGAAGTTGTTATCTCCCCACTGTCTCTCTTCAGGTAACTAGCTCTGGACTGCCATTCTGGATGGGAGCGAAGAGATGTCCTCATCCCTTAACCTTTGACCCAGCCAATGTAAGTCTAATCCAGGAAAGCTCTGGATTGGTCACTGTTTGAGGTCTCCTGTTGCCCCCTAAGGAAAGGAATGCCTTAAGTATCTTGCTCTGGCCTGATAACACCTCACCTATTCTCTCCTACTGTGCGCTTGATCTTTATCTACAATCGCTGGTGATTAACTGCTGTAGATAAGAAATCACATACAAAGTAGACACACCTACAGTACAGGCAGCAATAAGTTTGCACACCTCCATGGGCAAGTTATGTGTTTTGTTGAATTTAAGCACCGTTTCTATTTAGAGTTGTAGTGCAGTTCTGCCAAGTTTTGGCAAAATATACCTTTTATGCTTATTTTAAACAGGCAAAATAAAATATAAAAAAGGCAATATTTTAGTTTGTTTCCTGTGTTATTTTATTTCCATTTAGAAATTCAGCAAAATGTCATTTAGGCAAGGCAAGGCAAGTTTATTTATATAGCACATTATCATACACAGGGTCATTTATTGTGCTTTACAAGGATAAATGGAAAGAGAAGAGGAATAAAAACAACCAAAGAGAATATTTAGAGAGAGGACATATATATATATATATATATAAACATAAATGAAAGGCAATAAAATAGTATTCAAATTGAAACCACTTTTCCACTTGTCAACAAGACATACTACTTTATAGTAGCTTATACAATATGTTATAAAATATAATATGTGCCTTTTGCACAGGCCATATGTATGTTTTATCTTTTTCTCAGTATGTAAGGTTTAGCAAGTACATAACTATAACTGAAAATGTGTAAAAAATAATAGTTTTTCTAGACTGTGTATATTTTAACTCAGTATAAAAGCAGGGGTACCGAAACCATTGCAAATGGCAGTATGTAAACCCTCCCCATTTTTCCAGGTTGTTCCTGTACCATAGTCTTTTTTTAAGCTGTCTTCATGTTTGAATAGTTTCCTGTATTTTTCTTGTTTTTTGCCATCCCACTTTTTGTTACATGAAACCAATAAACCCCACTTAGTGAGGAAATAAATCACCCCTACACCCCGACCCCAGTCTGGTCGAGACAGACCCCCTTCACAATTATCCAGTCAACAACTAAAACCCTGGAAGGTGCCAGACGTGTTGGCACATATGCTGTAAATTCTGCATCAGTATGGCAAATAATGCTATAATTATGCTAAACTGTAAAATCAGGCAATCAATAATTTTAAAAGCCTGTGTGCTATGGATGGTTAGTGTAGCCATTCTTCAGTCAATATGGACATTTTTCCCATTGTTTTTGTCCTGCATCAGTGTTATCACTGATAAACTGAAAATTTTCTTTTAGTGAATGCACTGTTTCAATTCATTCCCATGTTATTTCCCATTGGTCAGAGCCGTCCATGTGCTCTCTCTGTGTGCCTTTGACATACATCCATGTATTTTGTCCGATTGTGTTTTCCCCTCTCTGGCCTTCGCACTTGTGTGTTAACACTCTCCAAATGCACCATCTGCCCTCGTATCAGCTCCAATGTAATTATTTAGATTAGCACAGCCATGCTTTGCCCTGTTGATAGATGGTTTATGTAAAGACCCTCGTTCTCTTACCTTTATAGACCACCCATATGGATTTTGTGCTGGCTGCGGCCAACTTATATGGGCAGATCTATGGAATCGAGGGTTCGAGGAACTGTGAGGACATCCAAAAGATGCTGGACGGGGTATGTGTGCCTAAATTCATGCCCAAGTCCAGTGTGAAGATTGCAGTGACAGACGAGGAGCTGGCAGAAAGCAAAGAGCAGGGGAAGGAAGAGGGTGAGCAGCTGGGACATTGAATGTGAATTTTATTGATCTAAAGTTATGGAAAACTGTGGCCCAAAAAATTACACATTTATACAATTTTACCCTTTTTTGGGATTTATATTGAAGTGTGAAGGCTTATGTAGCTAACAACTAAAAGTATGTTATACTCCAACATCATTCT
>JBBIGC010139060.1:0-21367 GCA_037576955.1 Lepidarchus adonis
TTGTAAGTCATGAATTATATTTGTGAATCGTGTAATTTTATTTGTAAGTCATGAATTATATTTGTGAATCTTGTAATAATATTTGTGAATCTTGTAATTATTTTTGTGAATAATTATATAATTATATATATAATTGTGAATATTGACACTAAACTCTCTCCATAGAAAAGGTCTGGGAACTGAAGAGACCAGCTGCTGGACTTTTGGGAGAGATTTGCATATCATTGCATTTTCTATTTACATGTTATACAGTATCCCCACTTTTTTGGAACTGGGGTTGTATTTATATAGCGCATAATCATACATACAATGTCATCATATGTGCTTTTCAGAAATAAAATGGGCATAAAAAGCACAATTATCCTTAGAAAGCCAATTTAGAATTATTTAGAAAAATAACATTTAAAATGAAATGATAAAAGTACATGATATCTATGTTGCTAAACATTTAAAAATTGTTATTAGGTTATAAATGCCTTAGAAAACATTAATAAGCATTTATAACCTAAATTAAAGGCTACTGTAACCGATTCCCCTTAAATCACAACCTCTATAATTTACAAGCTCTTTGGATTTAAAGTCATTAAACCCTTTTAAGCCCACACTGTAATCAACCAACTAATGATAAATCATTCATAATCTATATCAGTCTTTTTGTAAAGTGGTACTAAAATTGCCCTAATAATAGGAGGTCAAGAATTTGATCACTGGTGCTGCTGCTAAAAGAACTTGGCTTCACTCTCCCAGTGTTGAGGGTATGTGGGGCTCTACCTACTGGATGGCAGTGGAAATATTGGGCTGAAATTTCAGGGGAAAAAGACCTTAGAAAATGTGATGGAGGTGCATGTGTTGCTCTGTGATCGCAGGCAGAACGGACTGGGCTTTTGCTCCTGCGTGGCCCGTATTGGTGTTTCCGTGGCGCCGCTGGTGAGTCTCTTAGATGAGATGTGGGTTCCTCTGCCTCAAGTCCTCTTCTGTTCTGTAGCAATCATAGCAGGCCTCCTCGCGCTGCTCCTCCCTGAGACTCACAATGTGCGCCTGCCGGAAACCATCGAAGATGTTGAACAGATAAGGTAAACATTTGAGAAAATTGTTAACATGTGATTGAGCAGATCTGTCCTGAATCTGAAAAGACTTTATACTCTCTGCACGGTGAAATTTATTGGCGTTAAAACAGAGAGTCGTTGGGATTATCAGCCATGTTCCATAATGGACATATTGCGAAATACTCTGATCAGCCATAATATTAACACCACTGACAGGCAAAGTGAGTAACATTGACTCTAGTTATCTCATTACAATGTCACTTGTCAGAGGATATATTAGGCAGCAAGCGAACCATCAGTTCTTGAAGTTGATTTGCCGGAAGTAGAATCGCAAGTGTTCCAGATCTGCAGTAGTTAGTATCTACCAAAAGGGATCCTAGGAAGAACAACTGGTGAACCAACAACAGGGTCATGTTGTTCACTGATGCATGTAAGTAGTGAAGGCTAACCTGTCTGGTTTGTCCCAAAGATGAGCTCATGTTGTACAAAATGCTGACTCTGATAGAAGAGTAAGATTACATTAGGCAGGTGGTTTTAATGTTATGGCTGATTGGTTTGTATGGATTTAGAGCAGTTGCCAGTTCCAGTACACCTGCCTGTCACACTCAGACACCCCTTAGGGCTTTTAAATTTTTTTTACCTGAATTAGAAGTGTTAGATTATGTTGGCGTGAAACTCCACCGGGGAAACAGTTGGTATAAACCAAATTATTTGTAACTTTGTAACATACTGTACTTCACTATACAGGGAGTAGGAGCCATCTTGAATTCATCTGTGAGAGAGCAACATGTTAACGTTTACATTTACAGTACTGGATTATATTACATTTACATTTATTAATTTGGCTGATGCTTTTGTCCAAAGCGACTTCCAGGTACAGGAATAAAAAAAGTCATAAATTCAGACATGACAATACTGATGTGCGAGTTACAGGGAGTTCAATACAATCTTCTTAGTCATAAAAACAGTGCAGGTGCTACAACAGTGCAGATAATAGCTACAGCATTACTGTCTGAAGGAGAAACACATTTCTGCACTTTAATTAAGAGCTTATGAGTAAATCTAAACAGACTGTAGGTGCTACAGCATAATTAACATGAACCTATTGATATATACGAGTGCTATATGAGTCCAGGACATTATTTATTGTCATTAAATCTTTCAGCATTGGCTGATGTTAAGTTCTTTAAGTGCTTCTTCTCCTATGACAAGGTACGACGCAAGTAGCATATTTAATTATATTATTGCAAGTAGTATGAACACATGGAAGTATAAGTGTGAAACTGTGGGATCTGTAGAATTAAACCACGTATTTGATTAAAAGTCAGGGTTTGGTTATTTATACACAACCATTTTGAGTGAGATATATGAGTAAACAGATTGTTATATGATGAAAATATTTACTGTAGAAATGAACGCTTTGAGAATGAACAGTTGATATCTTATGAATGCTACATATTTAAAAGGTGGTGATCCAATATCCATCAAGATTAATTTTGTAACAGGTTATTACAGTTTATTATTTATTCAATGTTTGTGCTGAACAGCAATTATAAGTATGAAAAATGATTCCAAATATTTGAACTGTAAAGACCAGCATTTACATTTCCATGTTTTTGTTTCCATAGGAAAAGGCCATTCTGCACTGAAGATCATCAGAGAAGCTTGCAGCAGGAAAACACTCCTTTAGAACCAGTTACAAAAACACAACAGTGATTCAGTAGAAGTCACAAAATAGGGGGTATGCATGTGACATCACAGTTTTGGGTTACGCCCAGTGAGTGGCAGCTTTTACTGCAGCGGGAGGATTTTTTACAAACTGTCCAAAGCTAATGAAAACAGCTCAGTGCAGCCGATTGTGTTTGGGTGTTGGATTGTAGTACACAGTGCGTGTCCCCACTCTGTACATAAACAAACATTAACATATCAACCCCCCCCCCCCCCACCCCAAAAAAAGGTTGACCAAGATTTTTGTAAGGCCTTTAAACTTTCCTTTGTGTGTTGTCCCACTCATTTGTTTCACCCCTAGTTTCCCTTCTAAAGGAAGCAATACTACAGCACAAGGACTATGGAATGTGATGGCACTGCGTACCCTCTATTGATAACAGGTGATTATCAAACTGAGACTTTATGAAAATCTCAGGATGTCATTTTGTAATGTGATACTGATTTGAACCTATGGGAATTTTAATGCAATAAAAGCTATGGAAGCTTTACTAAAGCATTCTTTGCAAAATGTCTATAAAATAAGCAATGATTTGATTCGCTTTTGCCAAATCCCCGTTGTTCTTGCTGAGTCACTGATGCAATAAGCATGAAATAAATATTCAAATATATTGGTTTTAAAGTCAAAGATTTACAAGCTTAGACATTTCTCATGAGTCATTCCGCCGACCTTTGGAATATAAGAAATTTGAATTTCTGACATTTGTGTGGGATTGAGTTTGAGACAGTGAGAGTAAGAGGGAGGGAATGAGAGGACGGGTCTAAAACAGGTCAGAGAGTCCGAAGCCAAAGACCAGCCAGTGGGGTATTTGAGAGAACCCAGAGAAGAACGAGAGACGGAGAGAACAAGACACCATTGGATGAGAAGCCTTGCTTCTTTGGGGCTTCTGGGAAAAATTTAGTATGAAATTCGAGGATATCTTAGCAGAGATTGATGGCTTTGGAAAGTTCCAGAAACTGGTCCTTTTGCTCAGCTTTATTGGCCGATTTACCCTTCCATGTCACTTTCTGCTGAACAACTACATTGGCGCCATACCGTCCCACCACTGTGACGTTGGGTTTCTGGTTGCAGACGGTGTTTTGGGGAATTTGACTCATAAGCAGAAACTTACTGTCAGTATTCCAAAACAGGAAGATGGGACTTTTGCATCATGTCACATGTTCGCTGAACCTCAGTTACACCTTCTGGATGAAATGGAATCCAACTTCACCGACGTTCCACTCATTCAGTGCCCAAATGGGTGGGAACACGACAACAGCTCCTTCATTAGTACTTTGTCAACACAGGTAACATTATTTACATGATAACTTTTGACATTGATTATCAGTGACAATTGTTCTTCATTTTTCTTCTAAACCTATTTTCCACATGCTGGGGTTGGAGGCCCACTGCCTTGCACTTTTTTGGTGCTTCCCCTACTTTAATGAGCTGATTAGTTATAACAGGTGTCTCAGAAGCAGAAGCAAGCCTCAAATGTCCCTGGGTAATGGGGATCTTGGAATAAAATTGGGCAACATTGTCTAAATGATCAGAGTATGAATCATATTGATGTAGTTTCCAGTTTAGAAACATTGCTAGGTTTTCAACACATCCATTGCTTGGTCCCGTTTTTTGCTGCATGCGTTTGTCCATCAGTCCGTCAGTTAGTCCATCAGTCTGTTAGTCAGTTCAGTCAGTTTGTCTTTCCGTCTGTTCATCAGTCTGTCAGTTCCTACCTTCCTTCATTCCTTCCTAACATCTTGCAATCAACAAAACATCTCTCTCTCTCTCTCTCTCTCTCAGTGGGACTTGGTGTGCCAGAAGAGAGGCATGAATAAAGCAATAGCAACCATCTTCTTTGTTGGAGTGATGCTGGGCGCAGCCATTTTTGGAAGTTTAAGTGATAGGTACCATCTGTATTTTTGCTCTTATCTGATTTCCCCTATCTAAACTAGCTGAGCATCTCTGAGGACCAGTTCGAGAAGCATTGATTTGCAATGGAGTTTTTGTCTACAGTTTCACATTCTGTTCGACTAAATGATGATTGGTTTAATGCTGTAGTAAAAGTCCCCTCAGGAGTACGTCTTTAGTGCATTGTTTCGTACTCCATTGCAGTAATATTTTACATTGATCACAGTGACTCCACACATCCCACCTCAAGGCTTTTAAAGTTATTCCAAATATTTGAGGTGTCCCAGGTACTGTTGATAGTTGTCCGTTGCTCTATGTGTGGATGGGGTCACATTTTATTGTGGTGCACTTTGTGGGATATCAATGACAAATAGTCACTTTCAATATATATGGGATATTCAGAAATCAAAGCTGAATCAGATTCCGAATGCAAAATGCACAATAAAGCAAAAGTAAAGGATTTCACTTGCCATATACCAAAGCAGCAGGGACAATACTTAATACTTAATAAACTTAGTAAATTATTCCTTAGGTAGGACCTTTCCCCTGGGAAAGTGAATGAAGTATAGGTTTGAAAAATCATTGAACTCAATTACATCTTAAACTTGAGGATAACTGCATTGTTTGTCCCTTAAACAAAATTGTTTGCACCTTAAAATTTACCAAGACAATATCTCTTTTTAAGCTTAGAACCCAATGGCAGATTCTAAATGCACTTTAAACAATATACTGAGACATCACCTCCCTCTTCTTTTCTGCCTGCTTTGCCATTTTTGACATAGGTACAGTGCTGGTTCTTTAATGCACAGTTTAAACGTAGCAGATATCAGGGGTCAAAAATTACATTGTGTGTAATAACTGCAAACATTTCAGGCATCATTCAAAATGAGCTTAACAGACTCGAGACAAGTGTCATCTTCATCCACAGATACGGTCGCAGGACGATGCTGCTGGTGTCGTATGTGTCAGGGATGATTTTTGCAGTGGCCAGTGTTTTCTCCAACTCCTTCATCACGTTTGCAGTACTGCGGTTCTTCACTGGCTTCAGCATCACCGGCATCGTCATCGTCTCCAGTGTGCTCAGTAAGAACCGAGTATCATGGAATGATATTACTGTATGCTTTTATTCACACACCCTGGCCACTTTATTAGAAACCCCTACCTCGTAGCTCTACCATGTGCCACCTCACCAACAGTCCACCCCCTCAAAATAACATCTGGTGCTTTGGTCAGAAATTGACCAATGATGAATGGGATAGGCGGTGGGGGTGGTGCTATGGGTCTGTAATGACCAATATACCAATAAAATTAGATGAGTGTGTATATATTGTTGGACAAACCTAATTTGCCCATGTGTTTTTCTACAGATGTGGAGTGGGTGGATATTGAAAGGAGAAAGCTAGTGGGAATTACTGACAGCATGAGCTGGTCATTTGGCTACACGGTGCTTCCTGCCATTGCGTATGGAGTGAGAGACTGGAAGTGGCTGACGATCGTGGTCACCTCACCTCTCATTATCGCCATAATCTCCTGGAGGTGTGATGTTTTAAAACAGGGCATTGAAGCCCATCAAAGAAAAATGTTACTTGTTGCCTATGTTTCTAACAAAAGAGCTTTTCTGGCAGGTGGATGCCGGAGTCAGCCCGGTGGCTAATAGTGAATGGGAAGGTGGAGAGAGCTCATTTTTACCTGGAGAGGTGCGCAACCATGAACAAAAGGAAAGGAACCATGTCCATCTTGAAGCCAGAGGTGAGAATGCTTCTGTTCTTTAAGACCAAATCCATACCTGGACCTTCATTAAGGGAAGTCCTGTGTTCTTTCTTCTGGTAGGCTCTGTCTCATTTCGTTCCACATGGAGGAAGTAGAAAGTACTCTTATTTGGATCTGATGAGGACTCCGAAGATGAGAAGACTGGCTTTTCTAACTGGGTTGACCTGGTGCTGAGACTCTTCCTTACATTCACTCTAAACTCAGCATGCAGCAGGAATCTGGTTAAATGTGTTTACATGTACATTTACATCCAGACGGACAGACAGGCAGAAAGTGAGAAATTGTGATTATGGGTAATTTAGTCTTTTCAGATTAGAGTGCTGATTTTAGTTTGGTGTGTTCTAGACTAGAGTGCTGATCGGGCCCGTTTTTCTGTCCGAACCCGATTGGAATTTTAATGTTGGGCTGAAACAGTCGCTGCTAATCGATTATAATGATCCTCTTGTTAAACAAATTAACAAGTAGACTTTCCTTCATATTCTGTTGTTCTGAATTCTCCCGATTACAATTTCTTTCGTACGTCTTTCTTGATGCTTGATGCTACAGCTACGAAATGAAACGTTGCGTTGTCATGGCTACTACTTTTGCAATTGCATTATGTGACACAGACCTTTTGGGGCAACACTGTGTAGTAGCATTTATTGTTTTAATGATCAAAAGCTTTTGAACTGACGTGACCGAACCCAACCCAAACCATTTTGAAATATTTGTGGGTCGGGTAGCCATGCTCTATTTCTGATCCAGCCATATTTAAGCTTTCTGGTCAGGGGTCCTCACTTAGCAGCTAATCCAAACACCCCTTGAGGGGTCACATTTATCCATGGCCAGAAAGAGCCACAATTGAGAACACAATTGGCCTCTTTCTCTTGGTAGGGGAGACAATTGAGAAAACTCTCTCTCTAAAATCTAATATTGTCATTGCAAACTTCTTAAAATATATAGCTCAGGTTTGAGGGGGTTTAGTAGTGATTACATCCACTTTGGCTATGTTCACAGTACCAGTTTGATACAAATGTATTGTTATTTTTTGTCTTAATGTGATGTTTTCAGACATTTTTGGTAGCACAAATTAGTCTAGTCTAGTCAGAAGATCCTACTTCCCATTGGTCAAGTGAGAGTTATAGGAATGTCATGCACAACTGCTTTGTTTTTGGAGCAAAATTGATGAATGTGAGGTTTGTTCTTACCTGCCTCCATATAATAAAGATAATACATGAGGAATTCTATACTATTGATTACTAAACCCATCCTCATCGTCACCATATTAAACGGGTAAAGGTGTTTGGGTATCAACATGAACTCTTCATTCCCCACTCAGTATTATGACTTGATGGGGCATTTGTGTACAACCATCAAGTTGGCAATTTACCTCAAATCCAATAGCACACGAAGGCAGACTGACAACAGAAGAAATTATTGTGAACGCAGAATAGGCTGCATCTCAAAAGGCCCTCTACTTCCTATTTAGTGCAGGACAAAGATCATGAAAAACTGGAGGCCAATCAGTGCATTTTTGAATGAATTAATGAACAAATTAAGAAATCAGAGAAAATGGAAAATGGGATACAACTCACTCTACTACAGGATCTGAGCAAAGGAATCAGAGGCTTTATAATGTGAACACAGCCATACTTGTTTCCTGTTTTCAGGTACTCGGTTGCCTCTACCTACTACGGCATCAGCTTCAATATCAAGGGCTTTGGCTTGAACCTTTACCTAAACCAGTTCCTGTTTGGGTTTATCGAGATACCTGCCAAGTTTCTCGTGTACTACCTGCTCGATCGGCTCGGGCGCAACAAAACACAAGTTGGAGTTCTGCTGCTGTCAAGCTCCAGTCTGATTGTCAATGTATTCATACCCAAAGGTAAGCCTACACCACCCATAACATAACACTAACTGTGAATAACATTCACTTTTTTCCATTACAGTGGCACCTGTTGGGTGGGGTGGGGTGGGATGTATTAGGCAGAGAGTGAACAGTCAGTTCTTGGAGTTGAAGGGCTGGAAGCAGGAGTGTAAGGATCTTGACAAGGCTGTGCAGGTCTTGTGAAGGACAACTGGTGCTCATGGGCACCCAAGGCCAGTTGATACATGTGTGGAGAGAAGGCTATCCTGTCCTGTCTGATCCTGTACAGAAGCTCCTGTTGTACAAAATGTCGACTCTGATAGAAAACACACAGGACAACTACACCACTTAGGCAGGTGGTGTTAATGTTATGGCCAGTTTGGCTCCAGCAGTCGTCCAGTTCATGTGCTGATCATCAAGAAATAAAAGAATTCTCTTCTGATGTCTTAGATCAGTGGATAGTCCGGACGGTGATAGGAGTGATGGGGAAAGGCTTCGCCTCGATGGCCTTTTCAACACTTGTACTGTACTGCTCTGAACTGTACCCAACTGTCATCAGGTAAGACATGTCACTCAGGAGCTGCCATGACACTTTGACATGCATTTTGACTGCTATGTTAATAAACCAGAGCTGTTGCCCATTATGGCGATACATGCGCCTTTAACAGGCAGAACGGAATGGGCTACAACTCCTTCATGGGGCGACTGGGTGTGGCTATAGCCCCGCTGATCCTGCTCCTGGATGAAGTATGGGGTCACCTGTCTCAGGTGATTTTGTGTGCCATCGCGCTAATCGGAAGCCTGGTCGCCTATCAGCTTCCTGAGACGCGGGGCAAGTGCCTGCCCGAGACAATAGAGGACATCGAAGGGACAAGGTGAAGGAGATCTGTTGTTTTTGGATGAATTAATGAACAAATAAGTCAGATTTCATAGTACGGGAGCATTGACTCACTGAGGCTAGGTTGTTGGGTCCAATCCCAAAAGAGCAGCTCCTGTTAAATGTTAATGCTGTCCAATTATTCTGCTGTTTATAGGGTTAGGTTTATAGGGCGCCTCCTTGCCCAACAGTTTTACCAAGTCCTTTCGAGCCCTGGTGTCTAGATTTCATAGACAGTCTATTAAAAGATTGTTGAACTCAACAGTGGCTTTCCCGATTTTCTCAGAATTCTCTATATCTTAATATAATGCACTGTAGATGCTGAATTATCTTTTAATAAATTTGAACTAGCCCTTCTCTGATATTTTGGAACAAAGGGCTGAACTTTACTGTTTGTAAAGACTGAGCCATTGAGCCATTAAAAATGTGTGAATATTTACAAAATATAATTACATTTCTCAATAAAACTATTGAAAAATTATAGAGTTTTAATAACTTTTATTTGCCAGATGTTTTTATCCAAAGTCACGTACAGGATGAGGAGTTTGGAGTTAGGAATCAAACCCACAATCCTTCGGTCCCAACCCCACTCCTCTAACCATTAGGCCTTTTTTTATGGAATTTTGAGAAATATCCCAGTTTTTTCTGGATATTGGGTTTGTACCTTAACAGGACCATATTTTATTCTGATTATTAATCTTTGGTCCATTCCCCTTGGTCTGCAAAAGAACAATTTCATATGGCAATGACAATGCACTGACCGAAACACCTCTCAGGATGGCAGTTAATCTGTACCAATATCTCTGAATGCTGAAAATGAGCTGATTTGTTTAGCGTAATTGCTTTTACTGTGTTCTTCTTTAATTGCAGGAAGCATCAAGATTTAGCCTTAATGCAGGAGAAAGGGGGCGAGGAACAAGACAACAGGATATGAGAAGATCCAGTTATACCCAAATTCCCCTATTTTTAAGCTCATTAGCACCAATATGTACTGAATAAGCATTAAAGCAATAAATATTCAGCATAATGAAAACATGTAAATTTGATAGAAATTTACTATAGAAATACTGTATGTTTAAACATGCTTTTTGAATGGAAAAATAAAGTGTATAGACTAAATAATGGATTCATGGTGTGCTGCCTTTCTCCTGTAAATTCAACTAGTGAAGAAAACATCATAGTGTTTCTAATAATTTAAAAACATTCTAGTGAAAAAAAGATTTTATGTTTAAATTTAGCTGAAAAAATTGTTGGCATCTGTTGGTATCTGACCATCAGAGATATTCAATTCAATGAGAGAGATCTTGTGCCCAAGAGGCCTCACATTTTATATAACATTTTACACTGTGTTTTTCAGTCTTCTGAAGGATACAATGTGTGGTTCTTCACTTATCCATCATTCTCTTGTTTCTATTCTTATCTGATTCAATTTCTGTTGTGAAAAAGCATTCTCTTCCCATATGGGCACATATACAGTGGCTTTAGAAAGTATTCAGAGCCCTTTCACTATTTTCAATTTTGTTCTTACAATCATTAAAAATCCATTAATCTAAACTACATTCCCCATAAAGACAAATTGGAACATTTTGGAAAAAAGAATATTTTTACAAGAGTATTTAGTATTTACAAGAGTATTTAGATCTTCCACCAAAATTTCACGAGTGGAGTCTATGGCTAATTATCCAATTCCACATGATTTTCAAAATCAAATAATAATATACCATCTAGACACTTTTCCAAAAACAACATAGCATGAATGCCATTGTCAGAAAAACCATCAGAACCCCCTTCTTTCCTCCCAAAAAACAAACTCCTCTATGAGTTTGCCACTGAGTTCCATTGTACCCCACAATGACAACAGTGGCCTCCATAACTCTCCCACTGAAGATGTTTAGGCAGACTCTTCCCTGAGCTGGACACTCTGCAATGGAGGTTGAAGGACCTTAGTTAGAGAGGTGACCAAAAACCAGATGGTCACTCTGACTGAGCTCCACAGATCCTGTGTGAAGAATGGATTAAGTTCAAGAAGAACAACCCTAACTGCAGCTTTCCACTGATCTGGGATTTATGGCAGACTGCAGATTAATGATTTAATATTTTAATGATTGAAGCATCAGACTGCAAGAGTACAAAACTGGAAAAGTAAAGGGGCCTGAATACTTTCTGCAGGCATTGTATTCAAAAGTAGATTGCAAGCTCCCCTGAGTGGGTTTCCAACCACTGGCCAAAGGCTTGTGGTTTAGGTGGACTGGCCACTATAAATCACGCATTGGTGTGAGTGTGTGTGAATGGTCGCCCTGTGAGAGGCTGTCCTCCTGTCCAGGGTGTTCCCTGTCTTGGCCGGGTACTTCCCAGTGACCTGAAATGGATTAGCGTTTAGAAAATGAATGAATGAATGAATGAATGAATGATCTGTAAGATTTTTTAGGCCTTTAGCAGAGTGATCAAAGCAACATCAGAGTGAACACATCTCCAACCTTGAAGGACATGACCTGCATTCCCTAATTTACTGACATTATGCATAAATCATCATCATCATCATCATCATCATCATCATCATCATCATCATCATCACCCTTCTAATCAACACCACACAACAGACAAAAGCTGCTTCTGGTACAAAGTAAATGGTAAAAGATGCTTATGACTAGACATGGAATTACAACAACTTCTGTACAACATCTCTTGTGAAGTTTCAACCACAAAGTTAATACATGATCAAGGTGAACCATACATGTCTGGGAATCCTAAAGTTAAATATTCCCAAAGTTTGCCTTGTTATGACAAGAAGAACATGCTATAAATATGGTCTGAGCCCATGGGATCTAATCCCTTCACTATCCAGGTCTGAAGTCCAGGCAGTTTACAGAAAGCGAGCAAGGATGAAGTTTGAGGATGTCCTCTCAGAGATCGACGGGTTTGGACCCTTCCAGAAGACCCTTCTGCTCAACAACTTCATAGGCCGTTTTGGCCTAGTGAGCCACTTTTTGCTCAATATCTTCATTGCTGTGATCCCATCCCACCACTGCAACTACTCCTCTCTGGACACTGGGGATGTTTTTGGGACTCTAACAGATGAGCAGAAATTGATTGTCAGTATTCCACAACAAGAAGATGGGACTCCTTCATCGTGCCATATGTTTGCAGAAGCTCAGTTCCATCTGCTGTGGAATTCATCGAATCACACGGGACTTCCTGTGGTTCACTGCAGGAATGGATGGGAGTATGATAATACCACCTACACCAGCTCTTTGGCCACACAGGTGACCTTAACCTTTCTAACAACTCTCCAGTGTCCCCAGCTTAAACAAATGTCTTAGACTGAAGGTTATGTTTGGACTTGGTCAATTATAGAGGGCAGCTGACTGAACCCCCAACCCCATCGCCTTTCCCTGTACATTAAGCTTAAGCTTAACATCTGCATTAGAGCTTAATGTACAGCTCACAGCTTAATGTAAATATTAGAGCTTAATGTCCCTATAGAGCTTAATGTACAGCTTAGGGCTTAATGTCCACGTAGATCTTAACGTACAGTTCAGAGCTTAATGTAAATATTAGATCTTAATGTAAACCTCAGAGCTTAATGTCACTATAGAGCTTAATGTACAGCTTAGAGCTTAATTTAAACATTAGAGCTTAATATAAACCTTAGAGCTGAATGTCCCTATAGAGCTTAATGTACAGCTTAGAGCTTAATTTAAACATTAGAGCTTAATGTCATCATAGAGCTTTATATATAGCTCAGAGCTTAATTTAAACATTAGAGTTTAATGTACAGCTTAGGGCTTAATGTAAATATTACAGTTTAATGTCCCTATAGAGCTTAATGTACAGCTTAGGGCTTAATGTCCACGTAGATCTTAATGTACATCTTAGATCTTAATGTAAACATTAGAGCTTAATGTCCCTATAGAGCTTAATGTGCAGCTTAGGGCTTAATGTAAACATTAGAGCTTAATGTACACCTTAGAGCTTAATGTACAGCTTAGATCTTAATGTACAGCTTAGATCTTAATGTACAGCTTAGATCTTAATGTAAACCTTAGAGCTTAATGTCCCTATAGAGCTTAATGTACAGCTTAGGGCTTAATGTAAACATTCAAGCTTAATGTCATCATAGAGCTTAATGTACACATTAGAGTTTAATGTACAGCTTAGAGCTTAATGTAAAACTTAAGAGCTTAATGTAAACATTAGAGCTTAATGTACAGCTTAGAGCTTAATGTAAACATTTAAGCTTAATGTAAACCTTAGAGCTTAATGTAGACATTAGAGTTTAATGTACAGCTTAGAGCTTAATGTAAACATTCAATCTTAATGTAAACATTCAAGCTTAATGTAAACCTTAGAGCTTAATGTAGACATTAGAGTTTAATGTACAGCTTAGAGCTTAATGTAAATATTCAAGCTTAATGTAAACCTTAGAGCTTAATGTAGACATTAGAGTTTAATGTACAGCTTAGAGCTTAATGTAAACCTTACAGCTTAATGTACAGCTTAGAGCTTAATGTAAACCTTACAGCTTAATGTACACCTTAGAGCTTAATGTAAACCTTAGTGCTTAATGTAAACATTAGAGTTTAATGTACAGCTTAGAGCTTAATGTAAACCTTACAGCTTAATGTAAACCTTACAGCTTAATGTACAGCTTAGAGCTTAATGTAAACCTTAGTGCTTAATGTAAACATTAGAGCTTAATGTACAGCTTAGAGCTTAATATACAGCTTAGAGCTTAATGTACAGCTTAGAGCTTAATGTATGCATTGTATAATACTCAGCTCATTAGCAGGCCATGGGTGAACTGAAGTGGGTGTGTTCTGGACTAAAACGTTTAGGGCAGGGGGCTTCTAGGGCCAAGGTTGGTCTACACTGATACTGTTTCTTTTTATCTCTCTGTCTCTAACTACTCCTCCCCCCCCCTTTAGTGGGATCTGGTGTGTGAGAAGACTGGGATGAATAAAGCTGTGGCAACCATCTTCTTCATTGGGGTGATGTGTGGAGCAGCTGCATTTGGCAGTCTAAGCGCAATGTATGTGCTTAAAAATACCGGTAATAGTCTACACCAATCAGCCAAGACATTAAAACCCACCTTATATCATGTAGGTCCTTTTGTGCCAACAAAACACCAACGTGAGCTATGCTGTGATAAAAGTGCTGTAAGTTGTGAGGTTGTACTACAATCCAGCTCATAGATACTCAGTCTGATTACCATTTGGTTACTTAAACTGTTCCTAAACAAGGAACAAGGGAACACCATCACCAGGAAGATGTGTACTTGGCCTGTAGAAATGTTTAGGTAAGTGCTACATGTCAAACATCTTCATGAATGCAGGTCCTCTAGCTTCTGGTTTAGGTGGACTGGCCACTATAAATCACGCATTGGTGTGAGTGTGTGTGTGAGTGCCCTGTGAGAGGCTGTCCTCCTGTCCAAGGTGTTCCCTGTCTTGGCCTGGTACTTCCCTGTGACCTTAAATGGATTAATGAATGAATGAATGAATGAATGAATGAATGAATGAATGAATGAATGAATGAATGAATGATCTGTAAGACTTTTCAGGCCTTTAGCGATCAAAGCAACATCAGAGTGAACACATCTCCAACCTTGAAGGAACATGGGACAAGGGAACATGACCTGCATTTTCTAATTTACTGACATTATGCATAAATCATCATCATCATCATCATCACCCATCTAATCAACACCACACAACAGACAAAAGCTGCTTCTGGTACAAAGTAAATTGAAAAGATGCTTATGACTAGACATGGAATTACAACAACTGCTGTACAACATCTCTTGTGAAGTTTCAACCACAACGTTAATGCTTTAATATGTTGGAAATGACACAATATCCAGGCATTTGCATTTCAGATACGGTCGTAAGACGATGCTCCTGGTGTCGTACATCCTAGGGTTGGCCTTTGCATTGGCCAGTATCTTCTCCTCCTCCTTCATTATGTTTGCAGTGCTGAGGTTCTTTACTGGCTTCAGCATCACTGGCATCGTCATCATCTCTACTATACTCAGTAAGGACCTCATTATTTCTAAAGAAGCACTCCATCAAATGATTCTTACATTTAAAACAAAGAATATGTACAAACATGGAGGTGTCTCCTACCAGATGTGGAGTGGGTGGACATTGGGCACAGGAAGGTGGTGGGTCTGATTGACAGCATGTCTTGGACCTTTGGGATTATGTGCTTCTGTGGGATTGCCTACTGGATCAGAGAGTGGAGATGGCTGACTGTGACGGTGTCTTTGCCAATAATCGCTTCTATCGCCTCCTGGTGGTGAGCAAATCTCAGACATGAACTTGTTGTGAATGGAATGTTTAGGACTCTTATTGGTGTAGCATGTTGTACTTGCCCAAGCTATAGTCTCTTCTACAAACATCTACCTTCCATGTACTTCTGGCATGCCACTTCTCCACTAGGCCTCCTTGACCATACTATTTGCATTCACAATTTTGCATTCAGATCATTACGCTTGCACATTCTTCTTGCTTCCAACACACTGACTTTAAGAACTGACTGTTCACTTGCTCCACTACTTGAAATTGTCTCTTGTAGGTGGATTCCAGAGTCAGCTCGGTGGCTTATTGCTAAAGGGAAGGTAGAAACAGCTCATTCCTATCTTAAGAAATGTGCCGTCATGAACAACAGAGAGGAAATTCTCTCCAGGATCAAACCTGAGGTGAGACTCTTTTTTTCACATTTAGGAAACAGTGAACCTGAACGCTAACATCTATTTCTCGTTCACTGTAGATGCTGCCCAGTATTGTAGTCACAGACAGAGGCAACAGGAACTACACATACCTGGATCTGGTGAGGACTCCTAAAATGAGGCGACTGGCTCTACTGACTGGCATTACCTGGTGTGTGATAGATCTATATAGGACACTATATTGAGAAGGGAAAAAAATTGGAGCATATTTACATGTGCATTTCTGTTGTTTTCTTTTCAAAAGCACAATTAACCAGCACTTATATAATTTAGGTCTGAGATCCCCAAATCTGATCTTGGATATCTGGTCTCCAGCACAGTTTGGTGAGTTTCCTGCTTAAACACACCTGGTTCAAGGAGGAGGAACTACCAAACTGTGCTGGACACCTACTGTAGCTCCAGGATTAACTGGGGAACCATCTACCACTGAATTCCGCCTCTGTTGTTAGGTTCTGTGTTGCCATCGTCAGCTATGGAATTGCATTCAATGTTGGAAGTTTTGGCCTGGACCTGCACATGACTCAGTTTATTTATGGAGCCATTGAAGTCCCTGCTAAACTTGGAGTCTACTTCCTGCTGGACAGAATTGGCAGACGGAACACAGTGGTTGGAAGTCTGCTACTGTCGGGTGTCAGTCTCATGATCAACATATTCATAACCAGAGGTGAGTTTAAAAAGGAATGTTTTCATTGGAAAACTCCACGCACGGGTTGCAGCTCTTGGATTGTACTCTGTTTCTCACAGATCAGGCAGTGGTTCGGACAGTTATAGCAGTGATTGGTCGAGGCGGCTCTTCTGCTGCTTTCATGACAATAGTGTTGTACAGCTCCGAACTGTACCCAACTGTCCTCAGGTAAGAAACCAAGCTTCAGGATAATACACTACTAGGCCAAACCCAGAAATCACATTCATATACCATGTATCATCCAATAGTATTAATTCATGCATCATCCCGAGTAATAATTCAAAAAGTAATTCAGACGGCCTGGCCTTTAATGGACAAAAGATAAAACATCCCTCTGTCTGTTCGGTGGTGATACTGGTCTGTGATTGGCTGTTATTGTGGGAGTGGTTTAGCACCGAATGCAGTGATAAGTTTAAACAGAGCCGCTTAATATCCGTCAATAACCCTCAGATATCGCGACAGAAATTACGCACGTTAGTTACGCACGTTACACTCATATAACTGTCTTCAGAGGCTTCAGAGAAATCAGAGGCTTGTTTTAAGCAGTTTTACACCTTTTAGGGAATAAATTCTGTTAAAACACGGAGGTAGAAAGTGAAAGCTCGGCTTAGACTATATTCCTTTGCCACACTGGATATCTGGCATTATGCGCTTGGGCAGAAAGTGCTTTTCTGGCATCCACCAAACCCAAATCCATCTATTAGACTTTCAGGTGCTGAACTGATCATTTTAGAGAATGTGTTTCCACTGATCAGGAGTCCAATCATAACGTGCTATACACTCCAGCCAATGCTTGGCTCATAACCCAATCCATAAGGGTCCCAACAGTTTTTGTAAGGTCATAGTTTCCAGAAGATGTTTCCCTCATCAGAAAGTCACTGCTGGACACAGTCTGAGCTGTTTCTGCTGCTGTACATTTCAGCACAGAGCCACAGTAAAGTTTACAGACCCATTCTCCCATTCCAAACTGTTTGCTTAATTTTATGCATCTCTTGGCAAGTTGTGTGAGAAAATAACTAAACCATACTAAATAGAATGGGTATTCATATACTTTTGGCCATGTAGTGCGATTATTAATTTTGTTGAGCCATTGTTGAGTGGCCATCTCGCCCGTTTAAAGGAACATCATATTGTTGTACCAGTTAGTCTTTAACAAAAAGTTGCATAATTCCTGAAAAACGTGTTCTTCCTTGGACAATAAACAAACAGAAGCTTGGCCTTGTATTTGTGGCATAGTTCAATGGCACTGACTTATTAACATCAATTTCATGTAGCTATCAGTTCATACCAGTTTGATTCTAAGAATTTTTTTACATATTCTTATCATAATTTAAACAAATAAAATTGTTTTGTAGTTGTACCTAATGCTGTGTGATTTACAATATCTCATATACATAAACATACCCTTACTACCCTTCAGGCAGAATGGGATGGGCTATAACTCCTTCATGGCTCGGCTGGGAGTGGCTTTAACTCCTCTGATCCTCCTACTGGATGATGTGTGGGGGCACCTGTCCCAGGTGATTCTCTGTTCTACTGCACTGTTTGCTTGTTTGGTTGTCAGTCAACTTCCTGAGACACGAAACAGACGTTTACCTGAGACTATTGAGGACACTAATAGCACTTTAAAATGAATGACTGACCAAGACTTTACATGACCAACTCTCTATAATAACTAACAACAGATTTCCAAGACTCTCAGTTAAGTGATAATGTTGAACTAAGCTACAGTGTTTAATTTTTACAGCTTAATTTCTATATTCCTGCATGAATATGACCAAAAGCATCAATTTCAAACAATTAGACAGACATACCAAATATTATGCTTTGCCCTTTATTTTATGAGTTAAATAGGCCAATATTACAGACATAAGTGAACCTCTAGCATTAGCAGTTAATTTGAAGGTGAAATTAGTTTTCAATCAATTGGATGATCATGTGTTTTAAAAACGGGGTTCTGTCAAAATCTGATCTTCACACACCTGTTTGTGGAAATATATTATGGCAGAAACAAATAAGATTTCGAAACAGCCTTGAAAAAGACTTGTTGACGCTCATTAGACTTGAAAAAGTTACAAAACCATATCTATACATCTTGGACTTTACCGGTCCATAGGTAGACAAAACGTGTAAAATTGAAGAAAATTTAGAACCATTAATTACCTCCCCAGGAGTGATTGACCAACAAAGATGACTGAAGGTGAATACTACTTAATAGTCAGCAAAGTCATGGTTTCTTTAAAGAAACTGTAGGCATTTCTAACATTGGCTAATGTTAATGTTCATGAGGAGAAAACTGGACAAGAATGATGTTGTCCAGTTTCAATGTCTTGCAGGACTACAAGAACAAAACAGAAATGGAAGCAGTAGATTTGGGGAAATGTATAGAGGAATCAGCTAAATCGCCTACAAGCTAATGTGCTAATGTACTGATCAACAGTTACCAGAAATGTTTAGCTGGAGCTATTGGTTCACTTATTTTGCCACTCACAGATCTGCCAACGTTTTTTTCTCAATAAATACGTGCTCAAGTGTAATATTTTTGTCTCATTTGTTTAATTTGAGTCTCTTTGTCTACTTGGCACATCTGATGTTTTTTTGCAGAAAAACAGAAAATTCTAAAGAGTTCGCAAACCTTTAAGCAGCACTTTACATTATTTTTTGTTTTTAAAGGATTTTTAATGTTTCTTTTGTGTCTTACTAGGCAATTAAAGCTTATGTTTGACAATACAGATAATTACCATTAGCAGATACATTTTTAAAACATTTTTATTAAGAGCTGTTTTACAATGTGACACTTAAATAATAATGGTTGGCGGTAATGGCAAAACATGGAAGTAATGAAACTGTATTTTGGTGTGCTCACAATATACTAGGTGTGTGCAGAGTGATGCAGACAGCGATGCATGCATAGGTTTTCACTACTCCTCTGAAACATTACATAGCTTAATATCTTACATTTGTATTAATACCATGAATACATACAAATACTTCTTCCACATGTATGATATGGCCAAAATAAAATAAAATTAAATAAATTTCCATTTGTGTTTCCTTTACGATCAATTAATATTCACTTGGAATTTCATTCTCTGCATTGTCCTGGTCGTATACGTAACAGCCCACCTCTCCGATGTTCACACCTTTTGGTCCAAACAGGTACCCATAACAGGGCACGTGACAATATGGCTGGCCTTCGTGCTGCAAGACATTCACAACATTTAAACACGGAGTTATGTTACAGAAATAAATGTATTTGCTGATGCATTTTTATGATTATTAGGTTGGTGTTTGCCCCAAAAGTGAGAAAATATTCTAGATTATATTAACCAATAACTATCTCAATAATAATAGTACATTTTATATATTGTATAATGCAGTGGTTCTTAACCTGGGTTCGCCATCACTGGCGGCAGATGATCATGCTACACTGTTTGGCCAATCAGGTGCTGCGGGGAATTTAGCGCTTAATAGTCAATGTGTGACTGTTGTGGTAGTACTTAGTGTGATTTTTTTGTTAATTTTTGAATCCATATTAACTATGTCGGGCAAAAGAGGAAAGTGGTCGGACGAATATGTACAACATGGATTCACATGCATCACAGAACGTGATTGTAGTGAGCTCCTATCTGCAGGATTTACAACTCTAGTCTCGCACCAGCAGAATTGTTTTTTTTCTTTTTACAAGATGATGTTCTTGCACGGCTCATTTTGTGCACCAGTAAAAAACATATCTTGAATTTGAAAAAAATTAAATTTTATTTTTCACTAAAGAGGGGTTCGGTGAATGCGAATATGAAACTGATGGGGTTCGGTTCCTCCATCAAGGTTAAGAACCACTGGTATAATGTCTTATAGGCCACAAGCTGCTATGATTGGTGCATTGCTCATTACTTACTTGTAGACAAATGTCATATTAACAGTTATTAGATACATGTGTTGATATGAGTATTAGTGCTGTTTCTTTCCATTGATGCTAATAGTCAGATATTGTATGCATGATGAAGAAGGGGCTACACTTTTACATGTGTCTGCACAGGTGTATACAGTGCTGTGAAGTGTTTGCATATTTGTCACACTAAAAGTAAAAATCTCCAGATTTTTGCAGATGCAGCTATTTATTTAGCTTTAGGGACAGTCATTTTTCTTATATTACACTGTGTTTGAGAATCTGAAATAACTAACTGCCATAAAGTCATAAATTGAGAAAAAGGGGGGGGGATTTTTCACAGCTAAACTGGTGATAAATATGTTCTGCAAAACAGTACTGTATTGTTTTCTGGGTGCATTTGTGTAGTACCTCAGCGTGGCCACCAGAGGTCAGAGTTTTCTTGCATCTCTCACAGCGTAGACACGGCCTGTGCCAGTTACGACCCAATGACGTCACCTTTTCAGCTGTAGCAGACGTATGACATCAGCAGTACATTATTCTGTTTTACATCACAACACTGCAATCAAATCAACGTGCATACAGCATACTGACATGTACAGTCACACTGTAACAATTCAGATATAAAAGTGTACAATTATCCTACTATTTTGCAGCACTTTGATACATATGACATATAATATATGTAATAAATAATATGTATTAAAAAAAATCTAACTGTTTTTTATTTGCATCTGCTGCATTGTGCTTAAAATCATTTCAGTCAGTTGCATAACTATCCAACACTAACATCAGAATGTGATGTGCAGCAAGCAGAGTGGACCACAGAATATGTTCCACACACACACACACACACACACACGCACACACACACACACACACACACACACACACACACACACACACACACACAC
>JBBIGC010139066.1:0-21367 GCA_037576955.1 Lepidarchus adonis
ATCTGAAATATATAGAAACTCTAATGTTTATCAGTACATTGCAGAAAATAATGAACTTTATCACAATATGCTAATTTCTTGAGAAGGACCTGTATATATATATATATATATATATAAACACACACAGACCTGTATTCAGCACTTCATAGTAAAACACATTTGCAAAATGACACAGTGTGACATAGATGGGATTAGAAATAAACAGTATGAATGCAGCTTTAAATGGATATGACAACTTCAAAGCTTAGTTTGATGGAAATAAAATGAATGCTTGCAGTTGTCAGTGTCATACAGTCTTTTTGATAATACTTAAAACTTCCTTACGATTTGGAGTGTGTGTGCGAGTGTCTAAGTGTGTAAATTTAGGAATACACATTGTGAATTAATGGCTGAAAGTACATGCTATGATTCTTTAGATACATTGACCTCATAGCTGCACTGTTTTAAAACAAAAACATTAAAACCGACAGTTTTTATAAAACTGTAATTATTTGGCATATAATAGTATATTTTATCTTTTTTCTTCTTAAATTCTAGTCTTAGTTGCTCAAAGATGCACTTGTGTTTGCTCCCAGTCTGTAGATGACTAATTGAAATACTCAGCTGTCAGTTCATGTTTGAACAGAAACTTAGCATTTGCTTTCTCTTGTTTCTACCTCACTATATGGAGTATGGATCCAGTTCAGGTTTGCAGGGTACAAACATGGCGAGCAATCTGTTGGGCTCTTTGTAACACGCCCATAAATTCCTGTCTGAAGGTGCTGGGCTTTGGGTGTACTGTATGTGTGGGTGGCTATGGCTTATTGCAAATGTGATCTTGTATTTGTGGCTTTCTGAACTGGAAAGACGGATGCTAGTTTGGTTTAAGTTGCTGTAATGTAGATGTGGTCTGACTCGTGAACATTGCACAAGCCTGGTTACGTTCATGTAGTGTAGATCAGCACTTTTGTGTGACTCAAACAAGTGTCTTGTCTTCATTATGAGAGTAGACACAGACAGATATACAGCCGTTTGCCCCAGTCAAGTGACATGTTTTGTTGATTTTCTGTCAATTTTTATTTATTTATTTTTTTCCTGAATCTAGCATATTGAGATTAAAAGGGCCTGTGCAAAAGTTAGGCAATGATTTTTGAAAAATATATGAAATCTTAATTTATTTAATAGAAACTGCACTAATGACCAGAAAAACACTTTTGTTTTGTGTTCCCTGCAGAGGATGTGCACTTATTTTCACTTTAGTTTATTTTTAAGAAAATCAACAAAGCATGACATTTAGGTGGGGTTTTTCAAATTTTGCATGCAACTGTACCTCATATCAGTATTTAAAAATGCTTCAGGTATGGTCATGTAAAGCAGTTCTGTGGGAGCTGTTTAGCTGTTAGGTGTTTGTTGTAAATGGTGTTTTGTGTTCGTTCGTTTGCTCTGTGTTTTATGTGTAGCTCAGTTTGTGAAAATATGATTCTCAGGCTTTCCTCAAATCAGAAGTGAGTGCAGAAAACATCCTCTTCTGGCAGGCCTGTGAGAAGTTCCAGAAGATTCCACCTTCTAAGCTGGATGAGGTAATATTGCAGATGCTCTATAGAACCTTTCACTATGTGGTTGCAATTTTCTACTAATAATAATGATTTTATTGAAGCTAATGTTATTATCGCAAATGGGTTTGGTTCTTTATTGATTTCCTTATTGATTCGTGTGTGTGTGTACATAACATTTACCCATGGTAACTGATGTGCTGCTCATTGGGATGGAGTCAAATATGACAATACTGGAATTTTAGCCCATAAGCATTGTTGGTGTGTTTTCATACTTACTCATTTTATAGACATTGTGAATAGCACCGTTGTCTTAATTTGTGAAATAAAGCCATGCTTTAGACCACTCTTCTCTAACATGACTCAGAATTCAGGGTCACCAGACACAGAATTTGATATGATGGATTTTGTCATAAGACTAAGTATGCTGGAATCTATAAAAACCAGAGGCATCTACTTTTAATAAAAACCAATTATAAAGGTGCTTTAAAATGTTAAACAGTTTTTCAAAGAGTGTATTGGGACACTTATTATTATATAGCCTAAATAATGCAGTGCATTTGTGGAATTTTGGCTTAATAATTAGATATACATAGTCATTAGACTAATTTAGTTTGATGCACCCAGTACCTGGTGAAAAAACAAATCTTAAGAAAACTTGAGTAAAGAGGAACTCTGTGTGATGGGGTAGTAATGAATATAGGAAGACGCAGGGCTCTGCGGTGTGCGACTGAATAACTCTGACCAAAGCAAAAAAAAAAACCCCAAAACCCTGATGATTCACACAGTTTAGTTTGTCGATCTTTACTGTGAGAAACTTGATCGTGATGGTTCTAACTACTTTAGCTCTGGGAAATGGGGGCAGGGTTATGTTTAAACTAAAATTTGTTTTTCGTTAAAGCCAGGAAGGTTTTGCTGAGTATTTTTAATGTTCAAATTAGGGCTGCAACAAAAAGAAATTGTCAATACATGATTGTGGCCAAAAAAACGCACAATAATATAAAAAATATTTATAGAAAATTTGTGATATACAAATAATTGTCAGACATATGGTAACATTTTTGTTTTGTCTCCTTTTTGGCAAATGAATTACACTTCGTGTTGAGGCTGAGAGTAGGTTGCTGTAACTGTTCAAAAGTGAATGAAAAGACTGAAGCTTCGTACACAGCCATGGCTGCTGAGCTGAAGCCCTGGCTCTGTCTTGCTTCTATGTTGCTGCTAAACAAATAACCAGACAGTTAGTTATAATGCTTTACTCAAATGTAACACTAACTTGATCAATTAATCCTTTAAAAATCATCTCCGTATCAATACTTGTGGGATATTGTGACCCTTTTAGTAACCATTCAAAATTGGCCATTCCAGTATTCGTTTTTTTTTCCCCTGTGACCCTAAGAACTGAAGAAACTTAAGACAGCTCTAAGATATGAGACGTAGGTAATTGCATTGTTCTGTCTGTCGCTCATTTCCTAACACCCATAGGTTATTTAGGGCTATATACTTACCTCTGAAACTCCAGAAGTGATTATTTTTTCTAGATTTATAAAAAAAACAAATGTTTGAGTGGTATTAGACAAATGGCCTTTTAAGTACTTATACCATTTTTTCCCTGTAAAAGTATGTTTAGCGAAAAAAAAACCCTGGCTCTTACATTGGCCATCTACGTATAAGAAATTTTACAGAGGAAGTGGCCCAAGTTATATTTTCACACAGTTAGCAGCAGCAGTACTGGCTGTTGTCTTCTACATCAGCTTCACAATTTTCTGGCACTGTCTTCTGTGCTTTGCAAAACTGATTTTTATCACGGAATCCATATATCACATGGTAAAGCGTTTTTTTAAATTTAAATTTTTTTTTTAAATATTGCCGCTAGTGGTTAAAAAAAAGTTTCTTTCGCTTTTCACAATTGCTGTTCCTCCTGTCTGTACTTGCACTCTCAAAGGCTTGCCCCTGCTGTCCTGTCCTGGGCACGCTCCTGCTTGCTGTATGCTGTTGGTTTGCTTTTTTAAAAAAAAAAAAAACATTTTAAAACTGTGATGCATTTACATTATATTGATGACTTTGGATGAGACTCAACCATATCCCCATATGTTTCATGCCACCCCTTAGTGGTTAGAAACCTTGCAATCAGATGGTCCCACCACTGGGCACCTTTGAGCAAAATTCCATTCCCACTACACTGCTTCCTGGCTGCTGCTGCTCCACATTTGCAAATCAAAAGCTTTTTTGTAGTTTTTTCTGATATGCAGATATACGGGCCTTAAATGGTTCTTCACATGACGATAAGAGTTATAGCCAACATCTTGCTCTGACATGCATTCATTCATAGACTGTCTATGATCTGCCCTTTCAATATTTTTTTTCCTCTCTTGCTATCTGTTCACTTCAGCTGAAGAAGGAAGCGCGCACCATCTATGATCTCTATCTTTCTGACACTTCCCTCAATGCTGTCAATATAGACGACACTGCTCGCACTGAAGAGCGCGACCTAGAGAATCCCACACCCAACATGTTCAACAAAGCCCAGCAGCAGGTGCAGAATGAACACACAAACACACACACACCGTTTATAGAACAGTCTCTGTAGGTGTGTCATTGTGTGTGTGTTTGTGTGTGTGTGTGTGACATTTGCTTCCTACCCTGGTCAGATCTTTAAGCTGATGAAGTTTGATAGCTATGCGCGATTCGTGCGTTCTACACTTTATCAGAGTTGCATGCTGGCTAGTGTTGAGGGGAGACCACTGCCTGACCATATTCCTCAGAGTAAGGGATCCAAGGAGAATGTCACACCCAACAATAACCGCAAGGTAAGAGTTTATTCAGTTTTTAAAGACGAAATACTTCATCTTTACTCTTGAGGATTAGTTACAATTTTTGGTTTTCAAATAAGCCTGAGAATTAAGTGGAGAAGCATAATGCGTGCAGAGACGGGTCTGCTGCATAATGGAGTTGGGCAGTTAACGGCCGGTCATGCTCTTTGGTGCGTGTACAAATGCTGAGCTGGCCCAAGTGACTTTTGATTCAAGATGGCAAGAGAATAAAGATCTCCTGGCTCTTGGAAAAAGGTTCATTATTAGGGTTACAGAACCTCTGTAGGGTGCTCTGCTGGCTAGTGTGTAAATGGGAACAGTGGAGAAATCTGCATTTAGATCTGGAAAGACATTGGTCGATATTGGTGATGCAGTGGTTTTGAACTGAAATCTGTGGCATGGGGAGTCTGTGGGAAAAGAATGTTTGATGACCACTATTTTAAACGATGGTCAGATTTAGAACTTTTGAACTTTGCTTTTCCCATCACCTACTCTCAGCAGGTAGGAAATGTGCTCTGTATTCTGTGTAGTTTTGTACACGCATGGAGTAAAAATGCCATCAATTTGTATTTCAGTGTTTACATTTCTCTTTTGCTACCAAAGAACTCCATCAGTTGGTGCTAGTGTTGTCACATGACTTTGTGTGTTCACCCTTTCGGGTTCCACTGCAGAATTGTGCAAATGCAATAGAACAAATCTCACAACTGCCATGCACTGAGCAAGAGAGAACTTGTAATCACTCTTGGTTGATTAATCATTCGATGACTTTCGTCTTTAACCCCTGCTAATAATAAATGGCCATTTGATTCATTATGAAAAAGGTTTTCCCAGGGTTGAGTGAGTACAATCTGACGGATTGTCATGCAGTGCTTTTTGAGGGTGTGAAGGTAATTCACATTTAGCTGTAGTTCTCATTTCCTCAGTTTCCTGCTCTGAGTTGACGGGAGGAGCACCCACTGTTTTCAGAGATGATATTCTGCATACCTTGGTTGTAATGTGTGATTAGTTGAGCGACTGTTGCTTTTCTATCATCTCAAACCAGTCTGCTCTTTCTATTTTGACCTCTGACATCAACTAGAGATGGTTGAGTATGAAAATCCAAGTAGATCAGCAGTTTCTGAGAGACCTTCTGGCACCAACAACCATGTCATGTTCAAATTTACTTCGTATTTAAAGGATGTATAATTTTAATGTATGTAAAGTTCACTCCAATGTCAAAGTGAATGGGCTAGAACATACACTACCAGTTAAAGATGTTTCCTGATTATTCTCACCCTCTTCTGTCCAGTTAACCCCAAACCTGGAGAATGTGCTGCTTTTCCATGAATTAAAATACTTGTTCTTTTCTTCTAATGTTTTGGCTCATTATCTATGTTTTTTGTTTTTTTACCTTTTCCTCACCATTTTCACCACACTAGCCTTAGTATCACTTGTAATTCACTGCAATTTAACTGCTTAAATTATCAGTAAAAAAAAAATAAAAATTATTAATCTTTTGCCCAGTAGTCTATATGGAATCACAAAGACCATTGCATAATTGCTTATTCAGAAGTTTAGCTCTATCTCAATAAAGTTAAAGAGGGTTTCATTTTGGACTGGTTTTAGGGTGATGCACCATACAGGACAGTCTTTTAAAACACAGGCCATTTACACATGCCTCTCTTAAAGGCAGTCAATAATGAACAAATAGAAGCAGGAAACTTATACAGGGCACAGTGACTGTTTTGGGACTGTTTTGTGTGGTTGTGCCAAATAAGTGACCTGTCTCTTTTAAGGCTAAAGTGTGTGTCTGTTTAACAGAGCATGGAAGTGAAGACACCATTATCAGATAGTAAAGCCAACAATAAGAAGAAGATGATAGAGAAGAGAGGATCTTGGGGAGGTACTGTATGACTCAGCTTTTACATGTGCAATTTATATCTGAATAATTGTTTTACTGATTCAAGTGTCACTCAAACCCTTTTACCCTAATGTACCACACAACAAGATACTGTTATACTGCTATTACTATTTTGAAAATATTCAGTATAGTGGTGTCCAGAGCACAGGGACACAGCCTATGGATATTCACCATAGACAAAGGCTGTATCATGATGATGGGCTGCAGTAACCGAACAGATAATTTTAAGAATATAATCAAATCAGAATCAGTTTTATTCATTTGACTGAGTAAATATTTTCTCATTTTTATTTTTGTTCTATCTGGCATGTGCTTTAAATTGGTGATCTCCCACATTCCACAAGACCAAATTGTCTAAATTTATGGAATACTGCATTTCTTTTCTTTTTCTTTTTTTTTTGAAACTAGTTCAAATGTTATTTTCATTGATTTCTGTTCATTCATTTTTGTAATATGAGAATGAACACATTTTTGTATATTTTCCTATACTGGGGGTCCTTGAGTTACGTCAGGGTTCTGTTCCTCTGAACATGACTTAACACGAATTCCGATGCAAGTCAGAACTCGTGCATGTAACAAGGCTGTAGAGGCTTTATTGAACAGCACTGTGCTTTTTTTAACAGCTGGCAACATGCATGAACAAGTAGCTGCGTGCAGTCCCATATTTTCATAAAGCATTTCATAGACATTCAACTTCATTCTACTACAGTATATGACAGAAAATACACGCATTTAAAAAAATGAGCAGTGATGTAACCACAAATCATTGCATGTCAAGTGCGAAGTAACTTACAGATAACTTATAGATTACAGCAGTTTAGCTTTGACTGTTCACACTGAAGCAAATTTACAATGAAGCTCAATACAGGTCAACCAATCAGATCAGTGATCGTTTACATATCAGTGTATCTTAAAAGTAACACAAACAACCTGTTTAAGAGGTTGGAGGAAAAACATGAAGTGTATAAGTAAAATGGGGCCTTTTTAATTTAACTGAGAATACTGAAAAAACAGATGTATTTGAGTACTTTTGCAGTTGTCTGGATTGTAGACTAACTTGTGTGTACTGTACATTTCAGCGGATGTATCGTATAGGCGGGTGACTGTGTCTCGGCAGGAGTCTCAGATTTCAGTAAAGTCCAGCAGCAGTGTGGAGCTGGCCTCCCTGTCGGGCAGATCTGAGGTGTGTATGCAACAGTGCAGCTCAGCATTAATGCATCTGGTTTAAAAATACACAGTAGAATCTCTATTCATGATTTGGTTTCAGCTGAAATATTTGAGCAAAGTACCCTCATGACATTTGAGTCTGTCACAAAATGGGTTTGTACTAGTACAACCTGATATACTATAGGAACTTTTATTCAACTGCCAAAAGTACGAATTTAAATAACCATGGCTGTTAGATTAGATAAGAATAATCTTTATCATTGTCACTTTTGCAAAGGAACAACAACATTTGAAGGTGCTGTCGACTCAGTGTAAGGCATCAGAGTTATATATTAAAGGGAATAATAAAAAAAAACCTTTACAAATCTATAAAAATTGTGCTCATATATTGCCTTGATAGCAGCACACGTCTGTCTCAAATCCAAATGTATACTTTTGCATCTATGCTACCTTCACACACATGTCAGATGCTATAGATACCCCCTTACTGTGGCAGATAACACTCTGGATGGTCTATTTAGTCTCTGGCACTGAGAAACATTATGACCTCTTTACAACAACAACTTGAAATGTGGACTTTTCTGACCTTTCTCTCTGGGTAAAATAATTTCATATTACATTTCTTGATGCAGCAGTAAACTATGAATGATTATCTGCAGTATTCTAGAGCCCATGCAGGGCCTTTTGAGGGCTTATAGGTCATGCACATTTAGTAGTGGTTTCCAGTCTTGCCACATAGAGTTCTCCAGATTCCCTGCATATTTTTGCAAATTACAATGCATCTGGAAAGTACTTACAGCGCACCACTATTTACACAATGTCCTCTGTTACAGCCTTATTCCCAAATATATTAAATTAATCTTTCCCCCAATACCTACACACAATACCCCAAAATGACAAAGTGAAAAAGTTTGTTTGAAACATTTTAATTTTTATATTTGCAAAATACTTTAACTTTTGTCACTCAAACCATTAAGGTAATTATGTTCTTTTGTCAGTTAAATAAAGGTTCAAAAGAAAAAACAAGTCAAAAAACAATCACACACTCCATTCATGAAAACATGAAAAAAAGGAACACTATGACGGCATATGCTTGAGCACCTAATGTTTGCTAGAGGAGGACTAGTACTTTTTAATTAAAGATGACAGAAAAACAGGTATTTTGTCTTTGAGATATTGTTGTATGATTAATGTAAACAGGTATCAGGATTAAAGCAACTAAATTATGCACCAGTATTTTCCATACTTTTTCTGTCTCTCTTCATTCCTTCCTTTTGACACTCCTCCTCCCCCTCTTCCATCTTTTAGAATGGCAGTTCGAGTCCTGTAGGTTCAGAGCCAGATTCTGTGAGTTCTGTCCGAGCGGAAAAATACTGCTGTGTGTTTCTACCGGATGGCACTGCCAGCCTGGCTCCAGCTCGACCCGGCCTGTCTCTGAGGGAAATGCTGAGTGGCCTCTGTGAGAAGAGAGGTTTCCCTATGAAAGATGTTGTAATCTACCTTCACGGCAAAGACAAGGTCTGAAATGTTCTGCCCTGCTCACTGATGTGTAAATACAATGTGTAATCAATGATTATAACACATAATGCATGGGTTCCAACCTACGATATGCTACAAAAGTCTTGGTGTCTTGTGGGGTCTATGCCTCAACGGGTGGATGATTTGCAGTGCAAGGTGGCACTGCTAGTTTTATCTTATGGCCAATCGGTGTATATGTGCAGTACTGTGCAAAAGTACAGAAGATTATGATGGCCATACATTCCTTTAAGAAAACATTTAAATTATTTTTGTACTATTTAGTGTGTTCACCCTTTGTCTTTGTTCACCCTTTATTAAGCTTTTATTATTTTCAGACTTGCTTTCTGCTTTTAAATTAATTTTAATTACAAATATGTTCATCAGTCCATTAACTGTTTCCTGTGAGACCTACAGTTCTATTCTCAGAGAAGAAGAATGGACAGACATCACTGTTGTGTGGTTTTTTTAGTTATTTTTTAAAATATATATAGGTATAGAAAGTAACACTCTAAACTCCTCAGACATCTTTCCTTTAAGCGATCCCAGGTGGTGCCACTGTCTAAGCATCGGTGCTGCATCCTTACATGGCCTGAGAGTTTGAGAGCACAGCTGTCTTTGCTCAATCTGGGTGGGTAATATTCCCCCCCTCCCCGATCACTCAGCACAATACTAGCCAACATGGACATAGGCTAGTAAACCTGACAAAATTGGCAGTTGGTGCCCTCTGAGCACATTAGACTGTCCAATGTTGTGTTACTGGTAGTTTGAACAGATGCAGAGGATGGCTATACATGACTAGATAGAGAGCGATTACTCGCCTTCATCCTCACAATACTGGGTATGTGATGGGGGGAGTCCTAGCTAGTGGGTAAAATGGGAAAGAGGTGTGTGTGAAAATTCCAGTGAAGAGTGGGAACAACTTTAGCAGGGAGGACACACTGTCATTTGTCATCTATAAAGTGATGTAAACATTTTAGTAAGAGCTTTGGGAGCAACTTTAGCTGGGAAGACACGGCTATAACTTTTACGTTTAAGGCTTGAAGGATTAAAGAGTTAAAGTTGCTGGGGTGTGTATGTGAATTTTATTCATTTTAGGAGGTGTCTGCTGTTTTTATTTATGGATCCATATACAGCTTGCTGTATATATGCATATTAAATAAAGTATGATCTCTTGTGCAGTACTATAGAATAAGGTGTACTAATAGTATTTTTCAAGTGAGGATGTTCAGTTTTTTATATATTAAAAAGGTGAATATGTTACAAGTGCTTTAAATCCTGGTGTTTCTGAAGTATTTTTAGCTGAAGGCAAACAGTGTGTCATTGAGAACTTCTTGGCTACTTTTCTTCTAACTGATTTCTCAGACATTTTCAGTGGATAATCCCTTTTGGCAACGTAATTTAACCTAAAATACCTGAATCTGTGTCTGTAAAGCTGACACTTACATTTACATGATAAATGGATGTTGGTGCATCATACACTTATTTTCCTGTTGATGCAGACACACTTGTTGTGATGCTTGTTTTTCAGATTTTTATTCAATTCTTAAAGTTAGGAATGTGTACTTTAATTTTAATAGATTAGCTAAAAGAAAAAAGAAAAAATCACACCCACACGAGTCCGTTAATAGTTACTCCAGTCCTTTCTGTAAACACAACTCCCATACTTCTCAAGTGGCCAAAAGCACATCCATCTCTTCATTAAGATGGTGCAGACTTGTTAGTGGGTACTAGACATGTCTACTCTTGGATTAAGTTCCTCTACAGTAAAACTGATTCTAGATCAGCATTCCTACAAAATACTGTATGTGGTTTGTGAAAACAGACCCTGTTGTTTAAAACGGCTGTCCACAAGGTAGAGAATCTCACGGATTGGTTTTATAGTTCACAGTAAGTCATACTATATCCTAAACCACATCCATAGTTTAATATAAATTGACTAACTGGTGGGTCATCCTGTCTGCATTATTAGGCACATCTAATCTATGTTGGTCCACCTTGCAGATGTAAAGATACCAATGATGTTTATCTGATGCTGCACCGTTTGTGTTGGTCATCTCATCAGCTGTCAGTTTCCGGCCACATGACACTGTTGACTGGATTTTAAACTGCAGCTGCTGTACTGTATGTGACGCACACATACACACCAACATGCCACTACCATGTTAGTGTCACTGTTATGCTGAGAAATGACTGCTGAACTGGTCAAATGGACAGTAAGAGTGGATATGTGACATGTACCTGATGAAGTGGTTTGCTCTTTGTCGATCTTTCAGACAGTGCTGTTACATCGAGGGCTCTTGTCATCAGCCGATGCCTCTCAGCATATTTAATGTTTATGTGTAATGATATTATGTCTTCTGTAGCAGCCTCTATCCTTGGACCAGGACAGCTCTGTTCTCCGGGACCAGCAAGTCTCCTTGGAACTCAGAGTGACCTTTATGTGAGTTATGCTTTAGTGATTTAGCATATTGAACCCTCACATTAAATGGATTTTGGCCTTTTCACTTTTGATGTAGAACATTAACATTTATATGGACCTACAAGATTGCAACACATATACATGATTCCATAGAGTTTGAGTGATTGGTAGTCAAAGAAACAGTGGAGGAAATAAGTTTGCCCACTGACAAAGAAATTAACAGTCTATAATTTAATGGCATGTTTATTGTAACAGAGAGAGATATCAAAAAGAAAATCCATAAAATCACATTTTATAAAATGTATACATTATTTTGCATTTCATTGAATGAAAATTATTTGATCCCCTCATAAAACAAGGCTTAGTACTTGGTGGCAAAACCTTTGTTGGCAAGCACAGAGGGCAGATGTTTCCTGAGGTGATGACCAGGTTTGCACACACAGCAGTCCATTCCTATTTGCACATCAGCTCTAAATCATTAAGGATTTGAGGCTGTCGCTTGGCAACTGGAAGCTTCAGTTCCCTCCACAGGTTTTGTATGGTATTAGGGTCCACAGGCTGGTTAGATCGCTCCATGAACGCAATGCGCTTCTTCATGAGCCACTCCTTTGTTGCCTTGGCTATATGCTTTGGGTCATTGTTGTGCTGGAAGACCCATCCCATGATCCATTTTCAGTGTCCTAGTGGTTGTCAAGATTTGACGGTACGTGGCCCGGTCCATCCTCCTGTCAATTCGGGAAAGTTGTCCTGTACCCTTAGCACAGAAATACCCCCAATGTTATCCCCTACATGCTTGACAACTGGAATGGTGTTCTTGGGGTCATACTCAGTATTTGCCTTCCTCCAAACACAGCGGGTTGAATTAAGGCCAAAGTGCTTGATTTTAGTCTCATCTGACCACAGAACTTTCTTCCAAGCACTCTCTGAATCAATCAGGTGTCCATTGGTGAACTTCAGACTTCATATGTGTCTTCTTGAGCAGGGGGACTTTGCGGGCACTGCAGGATTTTAATACTAAATCTCCCAAACCTGATGGAAAAAATCATATGGGTACTTTTCCCCTTACCTGCTCAAAACCCAGCCCACAGATCAGCCCACTGGGTCAGGCCCATTAGTGCCCTTTGTGATGCTAATGGATTGGGGTTGCTTTGCAACCCTGCATGGTCCAGATGGATGGAGTGGTGGATGGTTGGTAGGAGGCAGTACACATCCAAACAGCAGCTCTGTGAGGCTATTCTGACGTCCTGCAAAGAAATTCAAGCAGAAACTCTCCAAAAATGTACAACTTCAATGGATGCAAGAATTGTGAAATTGCTATCCAATAAGGATCCTATGTTAATATGTAACTTGGTAATTTCAGTAAATGATCTCCTAATGCTGTAAATTCAACAAATGACCATTTTCAGTTCTTTACAACCTATAAAATGTTTTGAAACTCTGTTTTGCATAATAATTTGGAACAGTGCATTTTAAGTTTTTTATTTTTGAAAAACATACTATTATCACTGGGAGTAACATTCAAATTCTATTCTTATGGGCGATGACTTGAAAATTATACTGATCGTCATTTGCATCAACTATTTAGGAAAATCAGAGAAAAACATAATTTGGAATTATTTTACATAATTATTTGGAATGCGGTGAAATGTGCACTCATCATGTGCCATCAGTGTTTCAGTTTGGGAAATTGGTGTTTTAGAGGAGACTGACTTCCTTAGCTCTTTGGTCTTGCCCATGGTGGAGAGGTTGGAGTCTAACTGAGTCTGGGGACAGGTGATTAACTGAGACAGGTGTCTTTAATGTGGGGGACGAGTTGAAATTAGGAATATCTAACTGGTCTGTGGGTGCCAGAACTCTTAATGGTTGGTAGGGAATCAAATTCTTATTTCACTCAATAAAATGCAAATTAATTTATTTATTTTTTATAATGTGATTTTTCTGGATTTTCTGTTTGATATTCTACTCTTAAAATAATAAACCTACAATTAAAAATATATATTGCAAATTTCTTTGTCAGTGGGCAAACTAAATCGGCAAGGGTTCAAATAATTATTTCCTCCACTGTGTATCGGTCATGCTGGTCTGAGGACCCCTTTTTTAAGATCACTTAAAAACAAACTATGTCCTCACAATGACTTTGTTCATCTCACTTGAATTGTGTGTGTGCGTGTGTTTTTAGGTTGGAGGTAGTGTTTATTGGGAAAACGACAGGAATCCTAGTGAAGTCCAGTAAAACTCTAGGAGAAGCTCTTTCTTCTGTTCTGCAGAAACACAATCTCCGTCCACAGGATGCTGCCGTTACAATGGTGTGTGTTTTGAGATATTGCCCAGTTTAAAACAGCTTCTTGTATCTGTAACAAGTCCTGTAGCACTGAATCTCTTATCTGTTTTCACATCAGAGTGGATCAAAAGAACCCTTAAACATGAATACCAACGTCTTCCGCTTGGCCAATAAGAGCCTCAGTCTGGACAGAGTGAAAAGTGAGTCAGTGGATGGAAGGCCTTTCTTGTTAGTTTGCTTCAAATAAACTTTTTTTTTCTTTCACTCTCTCTCTTTCTCTCATGCACTGTTCTTCTCTCTCTCTCTCTCTCTCTCTCTCTCTCTCTCTCTCTCTCTCTCTCTCTCTCCTTTCTGCGTGTGTTTAGCATGTTGTCTGGCCATGTCAGTGTTTTAATTCATAGGCTCCTCTGGCCACTTCACATCCCATCAACCTTTTCATCTCTTGGAGCCTCTTGCTTCTCACAGGCCAATTACTTTGTGCTAATATTACTTGCAGCAGTGAGCCCCACTTAATGGAGCCCTTAATATTTCTTTCTCTCTCTCTCTCGTGTGTTTGGATGGCAAAACTATTTTTACACCAATTAATTACTGCAAACAGTAAGATAGTGTGCATCATGGTGAAAGTTTTTTCAAACTTACTCCCACCGAAAGAAGGGATTATGCCACAACAAAATACTTTCCTTCAAGATTCTATTCCGAATATGAAATTGTGAACTTGTTGTGGATCCAGTGTGCATTAAATGTATTAAAGCTCAAACCATTGTGTTGAGGGATGAAATGCTGTCAATTTGTCTTAATGACCAGAACTTTAACTCTAACAGGCTGAGCAGCGTGTTAATACTCCTTGTTGGGCTTTGAAAAATTATGTACAATATCATGTAAATTAGTGTAATAGGCTTTGTGGTCATTTGGAACGTAAAAAAAAAAAAAACTTAGTGAGGTTGTTTGCCTGTTGTAGTGGTTTTAAAAAAGCAATCTGTCAAGTGAGGCTGCAGGTCACAGTGATCACACTTGTCAATCAACCCATGAATGCACCAATATATCGGCCTCTGGACAACATCTGCATCAGATTAAATGTGAATAACAGCTGGAGTTGGCCACTCTCAGAACAGAGGCTCTTTTACTGACTGGCAGAGGTGATTAAGCGTGATTATGGGATGGCTAGCTGTCTTTTGGCCTCCACCAAATACACCAAACATTTTGTTGGTGTGTAGCAGTTTCCTGAGTCTTGGTCTTCATCATGCACATTCTTCTATTATTATATCCTAAACATTGCAGTGTTGACTAGTGTCCTGTGGCCATGTTGGTCCATGGTTGTGTTATAAGTCAGTATGGGGGGGATATTAGGCAGGAAGTGAACAGTCAGTCCTTGAAATTGTTGCGCTAGAAGCATTAACTGTGATAAACCAATCAGAGAGTCAGAGCATCTCCAAAACAGCAGTTCTTATGGAGTGTTCCAGGTCTGCAGTAGTTAATACCTAATGAAGGTGATTCAAGGAAGAATATCTAGTGAATTGGCAACAAGGTGTCAGGGGCACCCAAGGCTCACTTGTAGTGAAGCATGTCTGGTTGTCCTCCAAAGAGGAGCTCGTGTTGCAGAATAGGTGTAGTCAGGTAGTCAGACTGGTGTAAATGCAAAATATGTAAATATGTCTTACTCTCCTAGTATGTTTTAGCAGAGGAATGATGTGGGAATGTCCTGCTTGTAGCATAAGGCTTAATGGTTTTAGTACTGCAGTGATTTCACATGCCGCCCACCTTCATCTTCTGCTTTCTCCTGACTCAGGCACTGCTGAAGTGAAGAGTCCCCCAAGTGCAGACGTGGGTCGAACAAGCACCAGACCCAAAAGAGTGCATGAGATGGATGGTATGTGCTGTAAACAGCTATTTCTTGCTCTTTAATGAGTTTTATTTTCTAAATGATTTTGTTTCAAAACGCGCTTCACAGAAATTCAGGTACTTCTGCAGGCCTCCCCATAATCTTGAGTCCCTGCAGACGTTTGAGCAGATACTTGCTTTAATCTTGTTGTGAGGAGCAGACAAGGGGCCACTTTCTGTTAAAGATATGTGTATTTGGTTGTTCAAAGTAAGTTATATATGAACGTTTTGATGTTGTTTCGAATTGTACATGTGCCTCTCAGGTCTGGTGGAGATGCTGAATCGTGCTCAGTGCAGCAGGGCAGATGACCAACGTGGTTTATTGACCAAAGAACAACTAGAGCTGCCCAAGTTCCTGCAGCTTCCAGAGGAACAAAGAGATGGAGAGAGGTCTAAAGAGGAAACGGTAAAGCCTTCAAACCATGCTCAGCCTGCTGAGCCAACGGAGAAACGGGGGAAACAGAATATTAACGAGAAGAATAAAGACTCTAGTAAAGAAAAGACAGAAAAAGAAAACAAGAAGGATAATGTAAGCCCCAACAATGACACCTCACTTTGAGACTGCATCCTTTGTGACACTTAAGCATTGTTTGTATGTGTGTTTGTTTGGGGAGGGGGTGTATAGCTCTTCAGTGTATTCCTATAAAATGTCTTTCAATAATAATCTATTGATGGACACTGTGAACTGCCTACATGCTGTATTAACATAGAAAAGGCAGCTTTTAAAAATATAGCTGTTCATTATTGTGCTTTATTAATCTGTTTGAATTTTATACAAGTAAAGAAAACTACATGCAGAGGAGTTTATTTTTTGAAAGATTTCTGTGATGTGTATTTATTTTGCTGTGGAATGTTTTATCCTTATGATCAAGAATGAGAGTGGTCTTATATTTATTAACAGTATTTGATACGCTTACACATGTTTAAAGATTTCCATTTATCATTCATTTATGAATTTGTTTCACTTGCATGATTTGTATTGTGTGTCATGAGTTTTGTTTAAAAAAAGTGGCATGATTTATGACTTCTCTGCACTTTTTCATTTGCTGTTCGGGTCTAATACAGTAATACTGGAATACAATCTGTGAATGCTTCCTGTGCGCCGTTTAATGTACAGTCATTTTTTTTACCACAGTCATGTTATTCCTCCCAAATACAGGCACATCTGTACTTTAACCAAGTGTGTGGATTGTATGCGTTCATTTGAAATGATGATGGTCAAACGTGTTCTTGGCACATTACCACAATACCAACATGAGTGATCACATACCTGGATGATACTACTTCTGATATTCTTTTTCATCAGACACCATGATATTCGTTAACCTTTTTTAATTGACACGTTTGTTGTCTGTGCTGCTTTGGGTGTTCAAGCTTATGTAAGAAAAGGAGGAGGAACGCCCTGGACAAGGTAGCCAGTCCTTTGCAGGACAGATATGTACATTCACACTTGAGGACACTTAAGGACCTTCAGTCCACTTGATTTAGACAATGGGAGGAAATTGGACCTCTAAAAATGGTCCACACAGGCGTGGGGAAGATGCAACTCTACACAGAAAGGGCTGACCAGCAAGGACCTGAACCCATGACTTTCTTTCTGTGACATGATGTCTCTTAACAGATATTGTAAAACATTTCCAAAGGATTGTACATAATTTGTGCTTCTTAGTTGCTAGAAAGCTAGTATTACCAGTCTGTGGCAAAATTTCACTTATCATATAAAATTAATTAATCATGAATAACTGAATGAATTTTTTTTATTAATTTTGTGATTAAACAGTTGAGAGAAAGTGTACACTGATATTAGCATCATGCCTGCACTGCTGGGTTTTATGTAGTAAGAATAACAAAGTAATTGTGAGAGAACTATTCTTTTCCTTTATTTGGATTAAGTTGGGTGGGTGTATTCAGATCACCAGATATAAATTCACTACTAGAAAAACTACCAAATATATATCCAATGTTTGATTATCCCCCAAATCTCAGCCTTTAAATATCAAACTTTCTAAATTCCTAAGAAGTTACAGCTTCTTCACCCAGAAACAGCTTCTCCATGACCCAGAGCTGACTCTGTTCCAAACCTTGCTGTCCCTACTGTACTGTTTGTACTCTTTTCTTTTTGAGTGAACTAACTTCATTCTCTGAAATAAAAGCTGATCTATTATTCTGCTTAGTAGTGGTCCTCACCAAAGGGTGCATGTGGGCACCGTTTGGAATATTAGAGGGAAAAATTGGATTCCCTGATGAGCACCAGGAGTATCAGGTTAGTGCTTTTATGTTGATCTAGAGTTATTTCATCATTAATGATTCTTTGAAGATGTTGAAATGAGACCGTTGTCCTGCTTTCCTAATTTCTGCTCATTCATTCAATTCTTCCTGCTTCTGCCCTCCTTTTTTGGGGCCGTGGTGGCCTAGTGGCTAGGACTTTGCTCCTGATATCAGAAGGGTTGCAGGTTTAAGTCCCAGCCCGGGCACCACTGAGGCACCCTTGAGCAAGGTACCGTCCCCACTTCACTGCTCGCTGGGCGCTGCTGTTGGCGACAGCCCCCTGCTTCACGTGTGCACATGTGATGGGTTACATTGTGAGGACGCATTTTGTTGTAATGTGCTGTATTCACAATGACACGCATTCACCTTCACTTCACCCTTGACATAGGTGTAGTAACCAAAGTGTGATTATTCCAGCTGAAAGATGATGGTTTTTGCCTCTGGGGGATTATGCAAATACTATAATTAGTATTCACTATATTTAGTTCTCCCTCCCACTGACAGCATGGTTTTCACCATCAGGCGCATGGCCAGGGCATGGCACAGACTGATGACATCATCGCTTGACACCTCCCACTTAAATAGGTGTGAAGAACATGTCGCCTCTTCTCTGAAGCTACTGGCTGTGTTTCAGAAGCATGCCTGTGTGCAACACTTCTTTAGTTAGAAATAAAGGTGGGCAAGTCAGGAGCTTAACTTGATTCATAACCGAATACCCAGCAACACATGAGGCTTAAAGGAAATAATGTAACCTAATGGTGATGAGTTTATAATTATATTATCCTATTTATTTACAGGGTCAGACACACACACACTACATGTACCAAAGTTTATGAACATCTTTGATGCTGCTTCTGAAACCATAGGTAATATGGAATGTATCCATAATCCACCCCCAAAAGGGTGTGTGTGTTTTGTTAGTAGTTGCTTGTGTAGGTGCTAGATACTGTAGGTAATGTATGCACCACAGAAGAGTAGTTAATTGTTTTACAGCCTTATGTTCATAGTAGTACATGGACAGTCTGATGTATACTGTGCACTAAAATCACCACAGCTCTCAGAATCTCTCCTCTCACAGAGGACTGGCTAGTTATGTTAAATATAGGGTTGGTAGAAATCATTTCTTGCACATCAGTGAACCTTTCAGAGAAAGACACAAGCCTAGTTGCTTAACCAGCAAATGACCATGCTATGCTATAGGTATTTAAATCAAATTAAACAAACTTTTTTTCTTGCAGAAATTTCAAATACCCACCTTCACTCAGGCAGAGAACTCCTACCAAGAGTACAGAGCATAGCACAGCACCTTCCGTAGAGCTGACACAAGCTGTTTTGGCGCAATTCAATCCCTGTATCAGCATTGGGTGCTCCTCTGAGAGCTCATTTACTCATTAAAAGTGTTCAGATATATACTACTCACAATAAGTTAGAAATATTGTTATCTACATGAGTAGACTTTTCCTATTTGCTCTGAATTTTATTGAAATAAGTAAAAGTTCCCTTTTGAGATTACTACTAATGTATGAGAAGAAACAAAATTTTAATTAGTTTAATATTTATTACCCAAAAAATTTAGACAATAACAGGGATAGCCCCAAATAACAAAAATGGGCGATGTCAGTAGCGGGTGCTTCCACCATTTGCCGCAATGACAGCTTGACAGCAACATCTCATGCTCCTCACTAGCCTCATTATGTTGTTCTGAGGCAATGCGTTCCACTCTTCCACAAGTGCGACACAGTTCTGCCAGGTCACATGGGGGTGGGGTACGATCATGCAGTCTCTGTTTCAACTTGTCCCAGGCGTGCTCTATGGGGTTCAGGTCAGTGAACATAGATGGCCATATGAGGAACTCCAACTTCCTGAAGTCGAGCTGTGACAATTCTGTCACGATGTGTTGGAGCATTATCATCCATGAACGGAAAGTTGGGGGTGTGCTGGCTGAATTGGAGGATGATGATGGGTTCCATGATGTCTCTGAGGTAAGAATGTGCAGTGACTGAGCCATGTACAATAACCAAATCTGTTTTCCGCTGACTGGTGATGCCTGGCCAGACTGTTACACCTCCTCCACCAAAGCAAACCCTGAGGACCATGTTACTTATCGCAGCATATCGCTCACCTTGTCTTCTCCAGCAATGCTGACCCGACACTCATCAGTGAACAGGACCGTAGACCACTGCTGCATTGTCCAGGTCACATGGTCTTGTATGTATCCAATGTTCACAGCGGTGTCTTGGTGTCAGTGGAGTCACCTGCAATAGTCGTCTGGCATTCAAGCCAAAGCGGTGGAGTCAGTTGCAAATGGTTTGTCTGGAAACCCTAGTTCCCCTCTCATCTCGTAAATAGGTCTGCAGCTGTGCAGCAGTTGCATAACGATGTCTGAGTGCATAGGTCCTTAGGTACTGGTCATCGTTGCGGTCTGTCACTCGTGAGGCTCCACTCCTAGGTCTGTCATGAACTCTGCCAGTTGTTCTGTGTCTTGATGCAAGTCTGCTGATGACACTTTGAGACACACCAAGTTCAGAGCAAACATCCGACTGCCTGTCACCAACCCGAAGGCGCCATGGCCAGGTGACGCTGTTCATCCGTTAAGTGACGTTGTGTGTTCATTAAAGTATATAGGTCATATAAAGTAGGTTACCTTGGGGACACCTGTCTAGCACTAAATTGCATTATATTATTTTGGAGGGGTCCATCAAAGAACCAGTTTTGCTTCCATGAACAAATAAGTGTGTAAGTTTTTAAACACTATAAAATATAAAGAATCTTTACTGCAAATAAAGCAGGGCTCTTCAGTTCTGGTCCTGGTGTGATGGTGTGTATCACAGTTTGGTGGTTCCCTGCTTAAGCAATTCAGACTTCAGACTCAATTTGTTTATTGCCAGTTTTAGTGGGTGTGTGAACAGGAACACCAGGACCAGAACCAGAGAACCCTGATGTGAATGTTCTAGACCAATTAAAGTTTTTGTCATCTTGAAGAGTTAATCTGATACTAGATACTAGGACAAATGGCTGTTGTCTTTATTTTACAAATTAAGCAGCAACTCTGTGTATACACACTCATATGGAACCATCACAGTCAGTGTGTGTCTGGGCTGGTGGGTGTGTGCACTTGTCATGTCTGTGAAATTATGAATGGCCTGAGAGAATGGTGTTGTTTGTGTATGAGAGAGAGAGAGAGAGGGAGGGAGAGAGAGTGAGACGGGGGGAGTGGGGATGGGGGTGTGGTGAGGTGGCATGGAGAGAGGAAAAGACGTGTCTGATGATACGTAGAATTACCAACCGGCAACACAGCCCAACTGGCAAAGGTGGAGAAAGAGAAGGTAGGAAACGTCCTCTCCTTTCTTCTGTTCATCTCATTATGTGATGTCTGTACCGCTAGTTGTTATTTTCAGTCTCAGAGGAGCAGAGGATTTTTTTGTCCAGCAATGCACATGAATTAAGGATTCTGCCGTATTATGAGACTGCTGGGCATTTCACATGGGTACATCATTGTGTGTCTGTGTGTGTGCAGGTCTGAGAGAGAGAGAGAGAGAGAGAGAGAGAGAGAGAGAGAGAGAGAGAGAGAGAGAGAGAGAGAGAGAGAGAGAG
>JBBIGC010139076.1:0-21362 GCA_037576955.1 Lepidarchus adonis
GTCCCAGGACCGACCCTTGTGGGACTCCATACTTTACTTTTGTATGTACTGATGGTACACCGTTTACACTCACAAATTGGTAGCGGTCGGTCAGATATGATTTAAACCATCAGAAATCAGATTAAAACCTCTCCACACTGTACTCAAGACTAGAAAAAATATAATATGCATATGGTTCCTGTGATGGACAGCAAGTTAATGATGTGAAGGGAGTGTGTTCGTGTGTGTAGTTGGCCCTGTGGTGAGGGACAGATGGTCAGATGTTAACATGGTGAATCGAGGCCATGTAGGCCAGGAGATCTTTCACTCAAACCACTCACACAGACTGCAGGGGTTTGATACTGAGGCTTCAGGAATCTGCCAGAAGAAATGAGCAAGCAGCTGCTCATTAGAGCAGCACATAATTCACCTTTGATAGAAAAATCATCTGCTGAATCAGCAGTATAAGTGTCATGGCTGATGAATGCCTGCCATGGACAAAAGCATAGCTCACAGTAGGTCAGAGCATTAATTCACATTCAAAAGTCTGTATGTCTTGAAGACCTGGATGGTGTTTGAGCAGGTTGAGAAGTTTGGTACAGAAATGATTTTAGATTTCTAATAGTGGTTAGCAATATTAGCTTTGTAGCTCCAGTGCTAAAGTAAATATTTAGATTAGAAGCATCTTCTGACTGGTCAAACTGTGTAAATCTGTTCAGCCAACGCTATTATTATGAGCATTTGCAAATGCTGGAAGCTGGTGTGAGTCATACCATTGTTTAATCTAGTTCAATCAATACATGGATGCAAGTATAGACACTGAGGAATATGAATTAAGTGCAGCTTGATAATTGAACAATAAAACAGAGTTAAAGTTCAGAAAACTGAAAAGTGATATATTTTGTGTATTGACCAAAGTAATTGTTAATTTTTCAAGACTTAATTATACCTTTTTTTGTTCCTGTGCCTTAACCCTGGAGAACCCAAGAACCTTTACCTTCTTTAGAAAATTATGAAATATGCTTTAAATGACTGCTATAAGTTCACTGAACACCAAAATATCCACCTTTTACATTTTAATTTTAATTTAGGATTAGGGCCAAATTTGACCCATTGGCCTTTAGACGTATTTCAAAGAATCACAATAACAAACACTGTCAATGCAAACTATTTTAAATTACAGAAAATAATCAGTCAAACACTCAGCAACATTTAACAATGTGTTTTTTCCTGTATTTGTTGTATGTTAGAACTGGATTTTAAATGAACGAATACACTTTGGCCAATGGAAATGCAAGAACGCAAGGCCAAAATCACAAAACTAACACCATGGGTCTTTGCTTACCAAAAATCTGATCTGCTAGAGAGAAGAATTCACACTAGACATTGTGGTAGTCTTTGAAACAATTTCTTTTTTTGTTGATGCAAAGAGGAACTGCACATTTCTCACAGAGCATTTCAGTTTTGAGGTCCTTGCACACAGCACACTGACGGTGATTTTCCTCCTTGACAGGCCAATGGGCGATTTGGTCAAAACGAACATCTGCACTCCGATAAACTTGAACAAATCTTCGTGGTGACAGGGGGGAGGTGCCAGGAGTTGTTGGTCTAAAAATAAATACACACAAATCTCCATTCTGACAGGTTGCCCTGTATACTGGGCCTCATTCATAAATCTTGTATATACAGGGCGTCCTCAATTACATCATATTCAAATTATGAAAATTTGTGGTTACGTCATTTGCTAATAGTGCACTGTGCTAAGGCATTGTCATTGTGGTCTTGCCGCAAGTCACTTCTCCAAAATATTACTGTGATGTATTTTGAAGCATTAAAAGAGCATTTTTATCTGGAGCAACGTTTCCTAAATGCTTTACTGTAATATGAGAGTATTCATTTATGTTTCTGGCTGTTAATAACGCACAGTGCTGTTCAATAAAACCACTACAGCATCATTAAAACATGATTTCCAGTTTATGTTAAAATTCGAATCACACTCAGAGGAACCCAGCCCGGGTGTAACTCCAGGACCCTCTGTAGTCTTGAAGGCATTTTGCATAATTGTCCATCTCTGACACTGGCTTACTGAATTTTTTTGACCACTCTTTCATACAAAGTTCCTTCAGCTGAGAAATTTGAGGATTTTCTGGCATGTATTACCGCTTTCACACACAAAAACTTGGATTTAAAAGTCCTTTCTTCTTTGACTTATTACTTCACATTACTCTTTGATACGGTGCAGAAATCAGAGCTAAATCAATGGTTGTAAGCTGCCAGTTTCCTGAAGCAACAATGCAACTTCAAACCAAATTTTTCCACCACCATGCTTCATAGGTCGTATTGGGTTCTTGTCCTGAAAAGTTTACATACCATGACAGAATGATAACACGAAATCTTTTCTTTCAATCATGGTTAGTGTTTGGCTGAAGCCATTATCAATCAACTTTTAAAATCATAAACACAACACAAATTACTCAAATTACCACGGTTGTTTGACAATAAATGGCGTCAGCCAACCAATAACCATGAGTAAAAGTAAAGTTTTTGGTTAATCATTCATATTCTCTGACAAATGGTTAAGAAATAAATTCGGTCTGCGTATGAAAACTACTGAGCATGTGTAGTCATTCTCGAACCAGACATTTTTATTTATTTCAAATAGCCTGGTCTTCGTCTATATGCTTTTTAGCAGACTTGCTCTAATGTCATTTTTGAAGGGCAAAAGCTATATCCTGACCTACCTTCCTTGGAGGTTAGCCTCTTTGCCTAATCTCTTTCTGGCAACTGCTGTATTTATAAATTGTATGCATCATTTTTTGACGTATAATCACCATTTTCTATTGGTACTGTATAAAAGAAAGTGGTTGAAAAGAGGTTTGCTTATTTAAATATGTTGAAGAAATCAACAGTGTTTTTCACATGATTGTATACATTACCCACTACAATTACAAAGCTATATTGTCTGCATTACAGAAATATATTGCTCAGAAAAGTACAGTAAGAAGTTCCTGGTAAATGCTCTGCTGTGATCCATTAAGTTGAAACCCATGGGCTGGTGATGGGATTTTACAAAATACAGTAAGAAACTTCTGTAAAAATGAAGCTGATTAATTTTTAATTTTTGCAATATATCTTTATAAAATATAATAACTATTTAATTGTAATATAATTTAATATGTAATATAATATAATTGTAATGTAATATAATTTTAAATATAATTTAATTTTATTTAACACATTTGTCTGATTAATCGTGACAACTAAAGTGCACATTTAGTTCCTGCTAAGGAACCATCTGCAAAAGAAAAAAACATTTAGCAATGAAAAGGCCTTGGTTATGAAAGCATCTTTGAGAACTTTTTCAATACCACCGCATGAGCTGAATGGCATTTTAGAAAAGGTGCCTTGACAAGCACAACAAAAGGTTCAAAAGGGTTTCTCTTTTTAAGGACACACGCCTGTAGGGGCCTCCAATGTCACTAACCCAAACACAACCGAGCCGACATTGACCATAGTGAAAGTGATGTAAACATTACTGCTTCTCTCTCTCTTTCTCTCTCTCTCTCTCTCTCTCTCTCTCTCTCTCTCTCTCTCTCTCTCTCTGAAACATTCTTACATTCTCCTTGCATCATCTATGCAGCCAATTCCTTTTACATCCTAATGCATGGCTGTTTATTCCTTCACACCCTGTCCTTTTCCTTTGTCATGGTAGGCTTGCCGCATTTCAACACTGTATTTCTGGACAGTCTGAATGGAGTTGGATGTGGTCAGCTTTTCCCGTGCTTTGTGCTGCAGTGTCATCTCAGAGAAAAAGACTTCTTGTTCAAAGAAGCTATTAAATTACACAATTTAAACGTAGTGAAAAGTTTATTGTATAGGCTATTACATATGTTCCATACTCAACTATGCAATGGATTTACATTCAGTTTGCATTCAGTGTTATATAAGTTCAAATATACACTTCCAACATTTTTCCTCTAATTTCAATACCAGGGTAATGGCATCAGATGAAATCGCACTTCCACCCCCTTAAGGGGCAACATTGTTTGAGTGAGATAAGCAGATTAACGATATGGCCATAAGTGTGGACATCTGATCATTTTGCACGTCCCATTCAAGAACCATAAGCATTAAAATGGATGTGCCCGAACCATCTGCAGCTATCCCAGTCTCCACTCTTCTGGGAAGGCTTTCCATAAGATTTTGGAGTGTGTCTCTGAAATTTGGCCACAAATGTTCTTCTAAATTGGCCTTGTTTTGTGCACAGGGGTGCAGTCGTGCTAGTACAGGGGAGGGCCCTTACCCAGAGTGTTGTGATGAAACTGGAAGCATATGATTGTAAAATGTCTTTGTATTTTGTAGATAACAGAGTACAGTTAAACCCTGTTAGCTAACCTGTTATCTAGGTCAACCTCGCCTCTCGCCATGAAAGGCTGCAGAACCGATTTCCTTCCATTTTATTTACCTCATTAAGCCGCCAACCTCGTCTCACCCCTCGCCACAACATGCAACATGTCTGGTGTATGCATTTCTCCATCTATAGCTCGCCAAACTTCTGTCTGTGTTAGCATTGTAGAGTAGAATGCGCTCACTCATGCTAATTCTATAGTTTGGCTGCTACTGCTGCTAATGCTACTGCTGTCGCCGCCGCCACCACCATTTCCTCATTCTCATGCCTGATTAACTCATGTATGTATTGATGCTGCGGTCTGGAGTCTTTATTAACAGCCGGACATGCTAGTGTCATGCGGCAAAATGAATGACCAGCGTGAACATAGCAAACGCCAGTGTCTCTCGTGAGATTCCAGTATCACCTTAAAGCATTTAGTAGGCATTCAACTACATTCTACTACCATATATAACAGACAAACACAGCAAAAAAGGGAGCAAGCACCATATCCATGACCCCCATGATCAGTTACAATAGCTCGCCACCCCCACCTCTCAGCACATTTATGGCCTGGGCCAATGGGGGTGAGCTAACGGGGTTTGAGTGTACTTACAGTTGTCTGGGGCAGAGCAAGACAAAATTCCACTTGAGGGCATGGTGGCATTGCATTACAAAGTCATATCTGAAGTCATTAAGCTCTTGGCCCATTCTACTGCCAGTGTTGGCCTCCATGGCGATGAATTTCATTTTGTACACCAGTTCACAATGGGTTTACTTTTTCACCATTATGTGGTAAGTTCAAGACAGCATCATTGGCCTTGCTCTCTGAGTGAGTGGGTGGGTCTACCCTCCTATTTCTCAGCACTGTGATAGCCAGCATGGGCATCTGCAAGCTGATGTAGCCAAATTGATGGTTAGGGTTTTCTTCCAAGAATGTTGAGTGGTCCAAAGACATTTTGCAGCATTTTGGAAAATTGCAGTGGTACTTCACCCTCTAGTTTGGTAACACATAACCTGTGGGCAGTGGTGGCCTGGTGCTTAGGACCTTCTGGCCCAGGCACCACTGAGGTACCCTTGATGTACTCCCCAGTCACGTGTGATGGGTTAAATGCAGAAGATGCTTTTTGTTGTGGTCACTTTCACTGTATTTATGCTCAGCTTTTTCATGCCAAAAATTAGCTGTTTTTCCATGAGCTTCTCATGAGATCCCACACTGAAAGCTGTAGCTGAGTAACAAAGACAGTGTTGGTAGCTCAGGAATCATTGATGTTGGGTGTTGATTTTATTAAAAACCAATGTTTTCCATGATTTATTTCATTGCATAATTGAAAATAGTGCGTCTGAAAGTTGGGAGAACGTCAATGGTGGTTAGCAGAACTTGAAAACATGTCTGGAAATATCTGGTTTGCCAATAATAATTGCATTGTCAGTGTAGCTCATTAAAATATAGATTTTCAGTTTTAAGTGTAAGTAACATCTGGACTTTTTTTTTATCATAATTTAAATTTGAAATTGTATTATTTTGCAAAGAGGAAAAAACATTATTTATTTATTCTTTACTATTTTTAGCATGTTTCTTAACAGATGGAATATAGTGAAATATAAATGACTTAAAAGTCATATAAACGTATGGAAATTACAAATCTTACGCTTCTGAGTGTTCTAAAGGGGTGGAGATCATGGAAAGCCCAAAGGAAAAATAAGTATGCATACAATGTATGCTTGGCTCGGTCACAGTGGCCCAGGATGTTATTAATGTAAGAATCGTCCCCTCGACTGCAGTAGCTGGGAAAATGAAAGGCGTTTTATCATGGAACATCTGGGAGGTCGATGACAATCGAGGGAGCTAATACGCTAGGCCTAGGTCATTATATTTATAGTGTCCAGGACTTTATTGTTTTAAGGGGATTTGCTGAGGGGGCTGCATGTGGATGAGTGTGCAGGTCAATAAATGGGCTGAGACTGTATGATCACTCTTATTGCATTCAGAGGAAAGACAAAGATGTTTTTCAAAGACATTGAAAAATACTTTAGATACATTTAGACTTAATTCTCTATTCATGAGCTAGTGTTCTTCTGATCATATTTGACAGTTAAGTTGCTTTGGAATTAACAAACCACATTGCTCACTGTCCAGCCTTTAGTGTCTCATGTCCACTATAATTTGTGCATGTTTGAGCAGGAACATTGACAATCTATGGGATAAATTGTTCATCAATGGGCATCTATAAAATTGAAAAAAAAAACAAAAAACATTCTCTACTTTTAAAGATTATTGCTTTTATTAGGCATTGGGACAAATTGTTTCAATATCTCTCCCCTTTGAGACTGGACTTGGAATTTGAGATGGAGTGGAATGGTAACCTTATTCATTGACGTCATTCTAAGTTGTGTGAGTAATATACTTAGAATGTCACTGACTCCATACCACACTGTTTGACCTTTTTGCATACTTCTGTCTGGATGTACTAACTTCTCCTTTTTTAGTTTTCCTTTTTTAAAATAAAATATACATTTTATTTAAAAAGAAGTTTGCCATCTTGGACCATAAAGAATACTGGCTTTATATGTCTGGGTATTTAAAGGGTGAACTCTGATAAAATCACTTTTGCACATGTCTTTCCATAGCGTATTTCTCCAACTGAACACTGGGTCCTGAAAACCAAAAAATGCATTGAGAATAGAGAAACATATGGTGCTCCCAAGGTGAAGTCTTTTCCCAGGGAATACATGGTTATTTCAGCAGTCCTCACTCTACATGCACAGAAATGAATTATGAATGTGAAAAAAGTCTGAAGAAAGTAGCCACAGATTGTTGAGCAGCTAAAGTCTTAAAATCTCAAGTCTAAAAAATGTTTCTTTAGTTTCCAAAGGACAGGTCATATAATACGATGGCAAACATACTGTAGCAAATTTCAGTTTTTGAAAATTTGCCAAAGGAAAGAATGGACACTTCACAGGGTCCAGTGCACAAATACGGGACGCGGCCCGCTTCCGGTTTATTTACCAGCTCTTACAAGATCTCTGCCCTCTCCAGGAGAGTTCACACAGTGCACAAACAAACCCCCCACTCTCTACTGTGGGATGGCTACACCCATCGGGTCAGTACACGGGGCACCAAACACGAGTCTAGTCGTCCACCACCAACCAACACATTATAACCCAATAACAACACACACACAACCACCCCATTACCAGGCATTAGATTCACACTGTAACATGTAGAACACAGTAGAGAACCCAATCTCTGACACTGCCATTATCCGCCACATCAGTGCGACACTTTAACCCCCCCAGCTCCGTCACAATACTCTTGTCCCAAGAATCAAGCATCAGATTCTACATTGGGTTATATTTACAAAATACTTAATTTCTAGAAAAGTTGGGATACATTGTTAAGTGTGTATTTTGGTGTAATGTGTTTTGTTCACATGGCAATGAAGTATAATGGTATAGCAAACCACAATGGGGGTCCATTCGGTTTCTTTAAGTTGCCACAGTATGAGTCGTCTAACATCGTATGTCATCTTCTGAAGGCTGCTGCGACGCTTCATGTCAGGCTGTCATTGACCGTTTAGCGGAGCCTGGAGACCTGACCCTTCTTTCTCTATTCTGCCAAACCCTCCTACGTTAGCATGAGCTAACCCATGTCATCTTCGGGGGCTCATGACAGCTCCCATCTCCTATCACACAGGTTTTCAGAATTATGACATCGCGTTTAGATGGCAGTCTCCCAAGGCCCCCTTCCACGCCTCATCGGCCTGCCTATCCTCCGCTCTGCAGGGCCATTAATTAATGGGCTAAGGCATAGATAATGCATCACAGGCCGGACCGGAGCAGTTCAAGACATTAGCAGGGGAGCAGCAGGCAGTTCGTGAAAAATCTGTGTGTGAATGAGGCCGCAGAGACTGTGCAATTATTCATCGTGCTAGCATGCCATTTAGCTTCTAACAAAAAATCCAATGCTGTATGTTAATTGACCACTTACCAGTTAATATTCGAGGGCTATTTTATAGCCGAACCCCTGAATATGTATGGAGCTTATATCATAACGAACAGCCTCTGACCCTGACTCTGATTCATAAGTGAGAAGGTGCTAACTAAGGATTACAGTGTGCTACCATGTGATATACAGTGACGCCAGAAAGTTTGGGAAAGACAATTTTATGGATTTCTGCTTAAATATTCCCCACAAGTTCTAAAGGTAGATAAAGAGAACCCAATTTAACAAATGAGTATTATATTTAGTTATTTACTCATTGTCCAATGGCCAAACCACTTTGAGCTATGGGGAAGCTGGAGTCAATCTCAGCTGATTATGGGCAATTTAGAGTAGCCAACCATGTCAGGTCTGACCCTGAACAAGACCCTTTAGGTAGTTTAGACTGATAGTCACAGGACTACATTCAGTAAAACAAAAGTTGTGAGACATTTGGATATTAAGGACCATCTATTCTGCTTAAATGGCCCTCAACATTTATTATATTTAATTCTGCAGCATATGAGAACCTCAGAGAAGCATTCTGGATGGTTTCTCATGAAGTTGCTTGTGAGAAGTTCAGAAATGTAAGCAGTGACCACTTGAATGTGTGAAAAATAATTTTGTATTTAATATGAGAAGTAAGAGGTAACCAATGTAGCTGATGAAGAATTACTTTGCTTTGAGTGAGCAGATGTTTAAATATGTTTAAGTCTGTTCAGATATTTGGCGGGAAATCCAATCAAAAGGGAATTATTATAGTCAATGTGAGAGCTCATGGACTTAAGTTTTAGATTTCAGAAATGAGCAGTATTGTGGAAAAGAATGGAAACAGATTAAGAAAGAGATGAGATGTGGGATTCATGTGAAAGAATAGAATAAAGATAAATGCCAAGGTTCCTAACCACCTGACTTTTCTTGTACAGAAGAGAGGTAGTTTCTTTAACCTGCACTATTTACAGTTTATCTTAGTATTTTATTTTGCTTTACGGTTCTATTCTCATGTTGAAACAATTGTATTCTAATGCATATTTTATTTTTCTTTACTGTGTAAATTGGATTGGATGAGACCAAGTGCTAGGAAATGGTGGCTGAGGCTCAAGTGCAGCATTAACAGTTTAATTCCAGAGTTGAAAATCAGGGTCGAAAACAGGCAACGGGTCAAAGTACTTGACGTCAAAATACAAAAAAATTTGACAAAACAGAGAATGCTAAGCATGCTAGTCAATTAGACTTCTTGTATAAATGCTCTAAAGCTCAGGTGGATATGATATCTGACACCTGGACTGGACGTCCCATCTCAGACGCCTCAGAGATACAAATCCAGAGGCCTCACACCAAGATGCTTCATTGTTTTCTATGTATGACAATAAACCTGAGAATTTAAAAATAATTTGGGGCTCATTTGTGTCCACAGTTCCAAAAAATTCTTTCATTTCATAGTTTTGAAATGTGATTATGGTTGTGTTCCAGTTTGTGACTGGTAATATACCCAACATATTTCACTCTTTGGCTACATTCAGACTGCAAGCCTATCTGCTCGATTTCATTTTATTGCTCAGATCTGATTCATTTATTCATATTGGTTTAATTGTTCACATTTTTTTAAGCCTTCAGTGCTTCACAGACTATTATGACTGAAGAGAAGTGTCGCAGCTGTGTCCGATTGGGAATGTTAAACGCTGTTTTAGTGTATTTTAACTCTTCACACAAGAACTCAAGTTCATTTTCATTGCAGATTACAATCAATACACTATCATCTTTACACTGAAGCTTTTAAAATCAGCTTTTTACTTCAGACAGTGGATCAATAGCTAAATTACATACCAAACATGACAGACATATCCATCAATATGCAATACACTCAAGAGCATACACATGCAACTAAGCAGCTTACTTACAAATCTTGTTACTTTCCTATCAGGCATATGTGATGTGTCAAAGCAGCACTGGCAAATGTGTAAAACAACCCTGTTTCACAGCAGCAGTTTCAAGCCAGTGGCCATTTATTATTTTTTGTTTGTTTGTTTGTTTGTTTATTTCTTGTTTGTCTTAGCAACTGTTAAGCTTGACATTCAAGATCAATTTCAATCTAAATTTTTTTATTAAACAATGCTGTCATAAACATATTTTCCTATACAGTAGCACAATTACAATGTCAAATGTTAATGTGGAACATTGGTCCAGGTGTAAAAAAAACGTAAAATCTAAGGTCTGGACAAATTCAGTTTTCAGTGTAAAATGCTCATGGTACTAAACTGACCCACATGCTTAAAATAACAGTAACGAAGACATCACATGCTAAAAAGAAGTTGTACAGAAGTCAACAGGCTGACCCCTGAAGTTTCAGTTATAAGTTGATGTGCAGTGGAAATAGAAATAAATAAAAATAATATTTAATTTATTTGATATGGTACGGTGATTTGTTTGGAGGCAGAGTCGGAACCAGGGGTTGTGATGATGATGTCCCTGAAATGTAGTCCATGGGCTACTTTTGACCACATCACATGTATTTAGATATTTACATTTACAAGTGCTGGTCATATTAATAAAAATAAATAAAAATAAGAAATAAACATTTAAAATGCATCAGTCTGTGTTTAATGAATGAATCTTATATACAAGTTTCACTTTTTGAATGGAATTACTGAAATAAATCATAACATAACAAACATAACACTTTCATTCAGTGCCTTCGAGAGTCTACACTCTGAAAGTCATACCATATAACCTAAAATATTTTTAAAAAGCAGATCTTTAGTTAAGTTTAATTTTTCCATTAGCATTGTGCTAAAAAAGAGCTACAAAGCCAGTTGTTATAGTGTAATGTCATTTCACCCCAGAAATGTCATGACACAACCTAGCATTAGCACAAATGCTAACTTTTTGACATATAGCCCCATACAGTTCACCGCTTGCTAAGACATATGGTAATATGTGATTTTCCAGTTTGGACATCTATCTTTTCTGCTTCATTCTTTCACATTGTTCATGTCAAACGTAGCCATTGTCATAAAGAGCTTATGTATGCGTTGTGTAGCCTTATTACAGTGCACTACAGTAAATTGTTCTGGAAATTCCTTTGGGACACTAGCACAAATGCTAACTTTTTGGCATATAGTCCCATGCAGTTCACCGCTTAATAAAACTTATGGTAAAATGTGATTTTCCAGTTCGGACGACTGTCTTTTCCGCTTCATTCTTTCACATTGTTCATGTCAAACGTAGCCATTGTCATAAAGAGCTTATGTCGGTGTTGTGTAGCCTTACTACAGTAAATTGTTCTGGAAATTCCATTGGGGCACTAGCACAAATGCTAACTTTTTGACATATAGTGCCATACAGTTCACCTCTTTACTAAAACATATGGTAATATGTGATTTTCCAGTTCGGACGACTGTCTGTTCCGCTTCATACCTCCACACTGTTCATGTCAAATGTAACCGTTTTCAGTAAATCACACAATCTCTTGCCTACACATTGGCACCTTGTGATCTTCCTCTGGAAGGGACAGATGGCTGAGCTTAGGGTTAAATCATTCTCTTCACTCAATCCAAATGTTCTGAGATTGGGTTACATGGTACGTCTGGGCCTGGATCAGCAGGATATTTTCGTTGATATGCAGCATGTCATTCTGAAGAGACATCCTTGCAGAACATTGTATCTGGGAATAAAATTAGGAATGAATGATTCTCCCTTCATGCCCAATTAGAGGAGATATGCATCACTGCGTTGGCCGCAACAGCTCTTTTTACAAAAGATGAAGACATGCTACATTCTAGTCTTCAAGACTCATCAATGCATTCACTTGATTCAAAGTGCATCAAATCCCCATTAATAAAATACATGAACAATTTCGCCTTGGATTTACCATAATAACTGTGCGCTACTGTGATAAAATGTATTTCTGATGAAACAACGACCACATTTGAATCAAGTCAATGCGATGCATCACTTTTTCAGTGATTGATGTGGTCAACAAGTCCACCGCGTGGAAAATGACTTGACCTTTTTCACTGGTGTTTTTTTTTTGCTGAATGAAATGCCAATTTACGCCCGGGCCGCTTCTAAACGTGACTTTTTGACAGTGCGACTGCTTTGCAGTAATGAACACAGCCAGCACATGCCACTTTCAGTGGCCATGAGGCCTGTAGTGCGCACACACATACAGAAAATCAACACTTCGTTGAGGAATAACAATAAGATTCAAAGGCTGAGAGAGAGAGAGAGAGAGAGAGAGAGAGAGAGAAAGCATGAATTAATCAGAATTGAGAGAATTTTTGTGGAAAAGATGAATGTCAGAGAGTTGGCTTTTGAGCCTGGCCCTGAATACATCACCCTTTCCGAACAGAGAAAGAGAGAGAGCGTTTTGAGCCACGCCAGGGCACGAAAGCTCAGCTGGGCTTTATTCTACGTCCACTCTGCTTCTGCCAACCTGTTTTTTTTTCACCTTGTGCTTTGGAGAGCCATAGAAGAAAAGTTGCACGCTGTGTATTTCCATGTAGACCTGTCAAATCACCCACAAGTGTGAACCCCCCCTCCAACCCTCCTCCATTTTCTCTCCTCCCTTTTCTTCTTTGGATTTAAGTGTTCTTTTCTGAGGCTTTGAATCTAAAGAACCCTTGTTGATGCAGCGAGACCTGCACGTTTTAATTTCTCTCACACTTTTGAGTCCATGATGCAGTTGGGCAAAGCCAATTTTTCTATTCCTATCTCTGCTTCACTCATGTCCTCTCCTCGCTGCCCTATTTCTTTTTACCTTCATACCTTTACACTGTTTGTGTACTGTTCATCTTCTGAAGTCCACTTACCTTAGATGCATTATGTAAGAAGGCGTAATTCTAGATTGTACCACATCTGGCGCACTGTTTTTCTGACCACAGGAAAGCCATGGTGGACCTAGTAGTGGTTACCTCCTCCGCAGTCTCTAGAGGAACCCGGAAATGATTGTGTTCTACACTGAACTATAGTCCATTGGTCCCGTCAGATGTTCTCAAAGAAACCCTCCCTTTAAAGTTTGTGTTTCTGTCCTGCCACACTGGCATCTTTGAGGGCACAGAATAAAGCCAAGGTTGATCTTGAGTTTGATCAGTAAAAATTTCACAATTGTGGGACAATAAAGAATAATCTTATCTTATCTTAAACAGTTCTTGGGTTCAATGTCTTTCTAAAAAGGCCACTGCCATTGGCTGCCTGGAAGCTGTGAGCACATTGAATACATTGAATCATCTTCATTTTGGCCATGACAATGAACCAAGCGAATATACAGAAATTGCCCTATGTTAATTCATATTTGGTTTTACAGCACTGTAGTAGCCCATAGTACCGTCCAGTCGCACTGCTCCATGGGCGGTGTCGATATCTGCCCACACATGTGGATGGTTGTGGTTCACTTTGTGTGATGAAGTGTTTTCACAATGACACTTTCACTTCACTTTCTCTGCTGTGTTTCTCAGCTTCATACAGACAAACATTATTAACAGGCCAGTAAATCTCAAGGTTTATTTTAAATTAAAACATTTTTGTCATGGATTTTGATTCCAAATATAATTGCTTTGTATTCTACAGTTTATCCCAAGCAAAGCTGAACTGTGGCCAATCAGATTTTGAGTAGCAGCCGAGCTCATTTTTAAGCTCCATGCAATGAGCAAGAGGTGGTTAGTACATTAGATTGTTAAAGTTAAGAACATTTTTCTTATTAAAAAAAATTGATAATTAAACCCACTTTGGCCATGTGGGTCAAAAAGTGGTACTTATTTAAAAATGTTTTTTTTTTTTCAGTTTTTTTCCTGTCATTATTATCACGGTACAGTATCCAGCAGTACTCTGTATAATACTCTTATTCCAGAAACCTTGGTAGTGACCCTCCATTGACTGAATGCCATGTTCTCCTTTCCTGTGACTCACCATACCTATGTTCATGTACCAAAATGTGAGACGTTCCTGTTAAATCCATGGAGCAGTTTTGGCCTTTGGCAACTCTAGTGTTTACTAATCATTTCTTCTAAATGTAATTGTAAAAAAGTCATTTGATTGCTACATATAGTATAGTAATCTGCTAAAATGTAAAGTTTGTTACTTGTAAGTAGTTACAGCACTGTATAAGCCATATATGAAAAAAGAAACTTCTACAGAGTTCTGACTGCAATGAATGCACAACACAATACACTTTTACTGTTAAGATTTGTTTGAATGGTTGCTGTTTCTGTGTTGCCCTGTCCAGGGTACAACGTAGTCAGCTGGGATCGGTTCCAGCTTCCCTTTGACCTGAAATGTATAATCGGTTTGGAGAATGAATGAATGAATGATTTACATTACTCATTGTCACCAAATGTACTGAAAGTCCAGATCTATAAGCAGTGTTTCATACAAGAAAATGTACGTGATTTTTAAAAATCTGATTTATTACATTAATGCTTGCCTCTGAAGCCAAAAATAGTCCAGCTCTTCTTACCTATCAGCAATAATTTCCCTTTCAGAGCATCGCACTCAGTCCAACTTCACCCTCTCCTTCGGTCTGCGTAAATACATTCGTAAACTTTTTATGAAAAACGTAAAATGTATTGTAGAAAAATGTGTTTAGTTTAAATGGTTAACTTCAGGTGTGGCAGCTCTTAATTTCATGACACCAAAGCACCTGTTAATGTCTCTCTGGATAAAGCTGTCAGTGTCAATGTACTGCAAAGATTGGCTTCAATTCCCATTTGGAGACGTCTGATTATTGCATTAGTGTGATGATTGTATCTGATTATTTGTGGTTCTCAATTTGCATTGCTCAGTTCATGTGCAGCAGTTGACTGCCAAGTTGAAAGTGGCGTAATTAACACAAATTACGCATCAACAATTGGGCCATGGTCACGGGCTGCACGTCTGTAGGGGGTTTCCAATAAAGTGGCCACCTCTTTCTTTATAATAGTAAGAGAGATTCTGTTTAATTTCCCCCGAACTGTCTGCCACTTTAGACTTTTACCAACACCAGCAATGTAACGGGTTGCCTGTCAGACTCGCTGCTTTTGAAACGAACAGTGGTCCTGGCACGGATGTCCGTAATCCCAGCCTGCATCTGAAGTGATGTCTAGTCAGACTGATGGGAGAGCAGCCTTGTTCACAGGCGAGCGCTGACACGCTGACAGCAGGGCGATGTACGAGAGTAGCAGTGAGTGCAGAGACAGATATCCAGACACACGGACGAGTGCTCGAGCACGAGTCCAGACTGCGCCGACACGCAGCCTGACAACGACATGAAGAGAAAAGCAATGTGCAGCCTGTTTAGGCGGCTCGATGCAAAACACTGGAGGAATTGGCCTGTGAAATATATGAATAAATAATCGTCTTTTGTTTTTCCTGCTCACTGTAACTGTTAAAAAATTAGAGGATTGGAATCCAAGCCCTGTTGATTCAGTCTAGACTTGCTGTTTTGCTAATAACATATTTCATTGCAAATAAACTATTAAAAAATATTAAATGAACGTTCAGTGTGAACATCCTTGAGTTAAGTGTAAAGAAAATGCTGAAACATATATTAGGCAAAGTTTGGCGAATACAGGGAGGTGATCGACAAATGTTTTATTTCTCAAGGGGCGGGGGGTTGATTTATTGAAGGACAAGTGTTTTGTCTGCGATTGGGGAGGTATTTGATTAATGTTTTGTCTGGATTGACAAATGTTTTATCTGGGGTGAGGATGGGGGTGTGACTGACCAACGTTTTGTATGGTGTGGTGGGATCAACAAACACGTTTTGTCTGAAGGGGGAATGATGAACCAACGTTTTGTCTGTAGGAGAGGAATTGACAAACATTTTGTGCAGGGTGGAGGAAATTAACAAAAGTTTTGTCTGGAGGGAAATGATGAACAAATGCGCGCTCTGGTTGCTATGGTAACGCACAAACTTTCCTTTTAGAATAAGTTTTTAGTGCTGTTGTGGTGATCTCTGTGTTTTCTGCCATGACTTTTTTACAGAATACCAGTCTCAAAATGTCTCAAATACACTTAGATGCTACGGATTGTGATCGTATTTAAAAAACAAAAAAAGTTTTGATTTTTGTACAACTCGGTCCCGGTCCGCGGCCCGGTATGAAATGTTATATGGCCCGGAACTGGTTTGCGTCCCAGTGTTTAGGGACCACTGCCCTACAAAACCTCCAAGTTTGTCTTTGCCTATAGATGTGCCCTTGCTTCAGTTTGCACATTTATGATGCCTGTTGTCAAGATCTTGCCTAGATAGATAGATGGATAGATGGACAGACAGACAGACTAATAGAGATAAGCTGACAGACAAATGCTATATTAATAGAAAGGAAATTTACCTGCATCTTTGTACCGTCTTTTGTTTGTTTTCATTTTCATTCCTTCGTCCTTATTCTAAACCTTATTCTATTTAATTAAAAACACTGTAGTCATAGAAATGACTACATTAATAATTAATATGGACAATTAAATATTTTTTTCTAGGGTCACTACAGTCTTTAATTCATCATAAAATTTGCATCGATTGCTGATTCTTTATGCTAAATTACAATGTCCATGACCATTAAAATAAATAAGTAAACAGTTCCATCATCAGTGCTAATTAACTACTGATTATTAATGGTGAACTTTAAATGATTGTTCCCCCCTGAAGTGGTGAAATATTCAGATTGTATCACTGATTAAAGTCTAATAAATTACTTTAGATAAGCGTTCGAACAAACATAAATATGCCAAAACAATTTATTTAACTTTTTTAACTTTCTAAAACTTTTTCAGTGTAGCAGTGGTAAGGGAGGCCAGTACTGCGGCTATTGTTCTACAAACATCTGTAAAAAAAAAAATAATTATTATTATTCCAGCATAGGACATACTATAAATAATAGTGTAAAATGTCATTTTCATCATGGATTTACCAATAGAACCAGTAGAACCATAACACTTGTTGCTGTTCATCTGCTCTCTCTCCCACTCCCTCACTCATTCATTCACTCACTCACTCACTCGCATCACACGACATGTTTCTTCATTCTAAAGCATCCAAGAACAAAAGCATTAACTAAATACAATATAATAATGATTCTACCCATTATAATATAATTTACTACCTGGTGTAACCACTGTTTTCATAATAACGTGGATTTCAGGAGTATAATTCATATACTCTCAAATTGAGACTGTAGCATTAGATGCACATGAATAGTACTTGTTAACACATTAAATCTTATTAAATATGTATTGAAGAAAGCCTCAAATTCTCATACATATCTAACATAACTAATGCTGAAATGTTCATGAAAAATGTTCATAGTAAATGCCTTTGTTACTGTCAATAAATTATGCAGACTTGTTGAATAATACAAAAAGACTACATGCACAATTCCCATCAATCATATCATTCTGACTTTATGCTCAATTTGACCAGTTTTCCATATTAGTTAAACCTCCCCTACATTGCATGAAGATCACCAGACTGGGAGGATGGACCCACAAGGACTGAATTCTAGGATTGGTTCTGTTCAGGAATCTTTCAACCTGGGGTCCATCTACCAAACGTGCTAGCATGTCCACCAGGTGTCTGAACCACTATAATGAAGTCAAAGGAGACTACTTTGCCTTAATTTTCCCCGGGATTAATAAAGTGTGTCTGTCTGTCTGTCTATGAATCTATCTATCACTATCTGTCTATCTATCTGTCTATATATATAGTCATCGTTAAATTTATCGGCACCCCTGGAATTTTTTCCAGAAAATGCACCATTTTTCTCGGAAGACTATTGCAATTAATCATGTTTTGGTTTACACATGTTTATTTTTATGTGCATTGGATCAACACAAAAAAGCAGAGAAAAACATAAATTTGACATAATTTCACTAAAAACTCAACTGGGTTGGACAAAATAATTGGCCCCATTTCAAAGTTGTGGGTAAATTGTTTTATTTCAAGCATATGATGCTCGTTTAAACTCATATGTGCCAAGAATCATGGCAATATAGCCATCACACCTAAAGCCATATATTTATATGGCGTTGACTGCAGGAGTTTACACTGTGCGCTGTGGCACATGCTGATTGTGTTCGTCATTTCTTATTGAAATAAAATGTGATTCCATTGAATCTGTCTCTTTCACATGCCCGCACGCGTGTACACACACACACACACACACACAAGAAAAATAAATAGCATATATGTTTCTTTATTAATTATTTTCACTTATACGTTTATTATAATTATAAACACATTTATTCATTAATTAAAATAAATAAATAATAATATAACAACAAGAACAACAATAATAATGATACCATAATAATTATACCACTGAATCTCTGTCACACGCATGCACAAAATAATGGAATGAGGTCTACAAAAAAAGAACACATTACTTACAGTTAAACATGGTGGAGGTTCAATGATGTTCAGGGGATGTTTTGTTGCGTCTGGCACTTGACTGTAAAAACTGAAAACTACCAATAGATTTTGGGACACAGTGTAGAACCCAGTGTCAGAAAGTTGTGTCTGCGTCTGAGGTCATGGGTGTTTCAGCAGAACAATGTTTTGGACATTTTAATGGGCTGCACTCAAGTATTGTCCAAATACAGAAGTACAGAGTTTCTTCCTTCCTCTCAATTTGGTTAATGAACATTATTCACTGTTTGCTTTCCAGTTGCAAACTCTCTCACTGGAGTGAGACACCATTCACATTAGGAGGTTTTATGTTTGAGGGTTAATTGAGCTATAAAAAGCCTTAGAGCTCATTTCCTCTCAGCAAAGAGTCAGTTGTTGATTAGAGTGAGTGACCGAAAGTAGCCAACTGCTTAATCATGCCATCACCAAATACTTCACCCATTAATTCTGAGAGATGTTCAGAGAATTGGGTCTGGAGTCACCCTTTCACACAACCAGACATCAGTGTTACATATGTTCACACAAACTGGGAATAGTCCTGGGAAGGTGGCACCTATTAATTTCCTAATTTGGTCATAAACAAATGAGTCTCTTGACATTTTCTAAAATGGTCTAGATTTGGAGATTCATAAAGATTTTGGCATCAACCTGTACTGACTGAAGTTCTTGTATCTCCATGTAGACATGTCTTTAGCGTCTTTGTGCAAATAACCCTTGTTCTTCACTAGGAGGTGTTTTTCCTGCTGTCACACCAGTCACATTGAAATGGTATCAACATGTCCATTTGCTTGCTGTAAGTTCTTGGAAAAATACACACACACACACACACACACACACTCACACACACACTCTTTCACACATTCTTTCTTTTCTTTATTAATTATTTTAACATAATAAATGAATATAATGAATAAAGAAATAAAGAAACACACACACACACACACACACACACACACACACACACATAGACACACATACATATATAGGTGTATGTATGTATGTATATGTGTGTGTGTGTGTGTGTGTGTGTGTGTGTGTGTGTGTGTGTGTGTGTGTGTGTCTGTGTGTGTTTCTTTATTTTCTTTATTAATTGTATTAATATATGTTAAAGTAATTGCAAACACATTTATTAATTTAAAAAAAGTTAAAATAATAGTATAACAACAACAACAACAATAATAATAATATCATAATAATTATACCACTGAATTTCTCTGTCACACACATGCACAAAATAATGTTTGCACTGTGGCCATAACACGAACAGGTCAGTTCAGGTTGTTGAGGGTCAGTGTCCACAGTTTGGTGATTTCCCTGCTCAAACATACCTGGTTCAACTCGCCTGTTTTTGGCAGGTGTAGTGAATGTGTTTGAGGAGGGGAACTATCAAACTGATGGACCTCCAGGACATTTTCGTTTGCACATACACCTCTGCTAAGTTCCAGCACATGTGGAAGGGGCTGTGGCTTTGCTCCTACCATCTCACTAGCGAGCAGCTTAAATGACTCTGCCTTTCCCGTCAGCGGCCTCGTAATTAGGCGCATTTGTTCTGTGGAACACCTAAAGTGTTTACCCCGTTTTATCGTCCGCCTTTTTAAAAAAGCATTGCAATCTGTTAGATGAAAGAAAAGGAGGAGTTGCAGGAACAAAGCTCCCGAAGAACAGGGCAGCAATTTTGCAGCACTGAGATGTTTTCAAGGGGCTTTTCAGAACAGACCAGTCCCTCCATATGTTTTTTGTTTTTTTATAACCATACAAAAAAAACTTTCCACGTGTGACACCTAATTGATGCGAACACCTGGATACAACTTTATCAGAGCGTGTTTCTGAAGAGCGACACAAACATAAAATAGATTCGGTCCCCAGGGTAATGGAATGATCTTCAGCACCTTCCCCTCGTCCCGCCGTGTGTTTTTCTTCTTCTCTGAAGCTAAATCTTAATAGGATTTAATGTGTCATACAGTTCTTTTGAGAAATCTCAAAGTATTTAAGTCCTCTAGGGTACAAGAGGGCAGTCAGGAACCGGCCGAAGACTTAAAATATTAGTATACGGGTCAAAGTTATACAGGTACGTCCTTATCACTCTTATTAAATGCTCTAATCAAAATAGTTTATGAGGGCACCTTGGCCTGCAATGAAATGCTTGGAGGAGACCAAGGACGTTACCCACCAGCGTGGACACCAGCCAGCACCCTCATTAAGGAGTGACTCCTGCATTTTCTCCAGTCCAGCAGCCACTTGTGTCAAAAGAGAATCTGTTGAAGCTGAATCGTAGGGCGAAGTACAAACTATTGCCTCGAATAGTAATGTGTTCTAAAGCTTCTCAAGCTCCTCTGAGAAGGATCAAAGCTAACTGAGCACCAAGTGGCTCTAAGGTTGTATCAGAATAAAGACACGTCCTGATCAGTTGAGGGTCGTCCCGTCTTCCCCCCCACGGCCTCAGAGTGACCCGGCTAATAGTTCTCTCTTTCCTCTGCGTTCCAGAGCCCAGATTGTGGATTTAATACTGTTGTTAAGCCAAGTCAAGTCAATTTTATTTAAACAGCGCTTTTTATAACTGATATTGTCACAAAGCAGCTTTACAGAGTTTATAGAATCCGGGTTCGAGCCCCAATGAGCCAAAGCGACAGTGGCAAGAA
>JBBIGC010139097.1:0-21355 GCA_037576955.1 Lepidarchus adonis
TCACAGTCTCAGAGAGAGGTGGAGGTGAGCTCTATCAGCTCTACATAACGCAGCTATAGTCACAGTCTCAGAGAGAGATGTAGGTGAGCTCTATATCAGCTCTACATAATGCAGTTGTAGTCATAGTCTCAGAGAGAGGTGGAGGTGAGCTCTATATCAGCTCTACATAATGCAGTTGTAGTCACAGTCTCATTTCTGCAGATTTGTTTTCCACATGTACCTGTATCACCAGCTCTGTAGTGTGAACTGGTAGAATTTGATCTCTTTACTCCTTCACTCACTCACTCACTCACTCACTATCTCAGTCCCTTCTTCCCTCAGTCCCCCTCTTACTCAATCCCTCGCTCTCACACTGACTCCCTTAGTCTCTCTCTCCCTCACTCCCTCTCTCTCTCTTTCTCTCTCTCTCCCTCTCTCTCACTCACTCCCTCTCTCACACACTCACTCCCTCTCTCACTCCTTTACTCACTTAGTCCCTCTCTTCCTCTCTCATTCCCTTAGTCCCTCTCTTCCTGTCTATTATTCCCTCAGTCCCTCTCTCTCTCACTTACTCCCTTAGTCCCTCTCTCACTCACTCCCTCTCTTTCTCTCTCACTCCCTCAGTCCCTCTCTCACTCTCTCCCTCTCTCTCGTTCTCTCTTGCTCACTCCCTCTCTCGTCCTCTCTCACTCCCTCAGTCCCTCTCTCACTCTCTCCCTCTCTCTCGTTCTCTCTCGCTCACTCCCTCTCTCACTCCCTTGCACACTTGATCACTCCCTCTTTCCCCCCCGCTCCCACTACCCCTACAACCTTCTTTTTAAGACTAACTTGAACCAAACTGGGGGATTTATAACCCACCAGCTGACACTTTGCACTGGTCATGAAAACCTTTCTTTTGGTCACTGCTTTTCTTGGAAAATTATACAATATGCACTAAAATACTTGTGTGTTGGGATCCTAAGTAAGATGACCTTCTCTGTGTGTTTACCTTACGTTGGCTTATTTCTGCAGTGATGAGCCACTTCATTAGGTACACCTACCTGCTGTATGTGCTGCACAGAGTGAATACACACACACACACACACACACACACACACACACACACACACACAAACTAACAGCAGATTACATGTGTCCTGATCTGATCCATGGTATTGAGTTGATTGTAAAATGTACACACTTAATTGCTCCTTCTCTCTCGTTCTCTCTCTCTCTCTCTCTCTCTCTCTCTCTCTCTCTCTCTCTCTCTCTCTTTCTCTCTCTCTCTTTCAGGAAGAAGAGATGTTCAGACCCAACATGTTCTTCCTTCTCTTGCTGCCACCCATTATCTTTGAGTCAGGATATTCTCTACACAAGGTGAGATTTTAACCTACACTCTATTTTAAAGTCGAATTTGTGTAGAGTACTTGCTACACAGATGTTCAGTGAGGTATGTTGGTGCTTTGAGAGCAGGCAGCATTGTTAAGTGTTCAGTGCTTTACAATCTGACCTTACAGAAGTAGGGGCCTAGTGCAGTGCTGCTGCAGGGGTCAACATGTGCACCTTGGGGCCCCCAGCACTTCTGACCCTACATGATAAAAATGAACCATATTATCTCTAGAAATACAAATACACTGGGTCTTTGTTTTATGTTGCACTCCGCATACAGCGATTCATGGTTAAATCACTGGCTGCCTTTTTTTTTCTTTTCATGTTTGCGACATAAAAACAAACTTTGCACAGGAAGTAGTTGGTGAGCGGAGCAGACAAATACTCTATATTTTGGCGCTATTAATGGGAGTCAGTGTTGTGCCATTTGTTTGGAAACTGGCTCACAAGTCTAAGGCCAATCAGGAACTGTTTCACTTCATTACTGCTGTGTATGTGTGGTCTATGTGTTTATTTTACCCGCTGCTAACGAACTACGACTCCCAGAATGCAACTCTTTCCACTTGTTTTCCACAATATTACCCACTTGTTTTCTCACACAAGACACTACATAGACCACAATGCATTGCTCCCCATGAAACAAACGCCTATGATAGTTAAATAAATTTATGCCATCATTACATGTATGAGTTCCAACTTGCACAGAAATTTCTTATGTCACAATCTGAGAAACAGAACCACTCGAGGACCCCCTGCACAGACTTCATGGTGCCTGCTGCTTCTGTTTTTTATCTATAGGATAAACTTTAGTCCATGTTTATAGGCGACAGCATCTCTTTCAGTGTCAGAAACCACATAAACAGTGGCATGTCAGTACTGTAGGGTTCCCAGAAGAATCGTAAGACAAAATGTACTGGTGGAAAACCAAGTCATCTGTGAAGTCAGCTGTTTAGGAGGAAAGCTTGTAGTTATGGACTGGCACTCATATGTCATCTTTTTTTCCCCCCAGGGCAACTTTTTCCAAAACATTGGCTCCATTACCTTATTCGCCGTCATTGGAACTGCTATTTCTGCCTTTATTGTTGGTGGTGGGATCTATTTCCTTGGTCAGGTAAGATTATTGTTTGACTGTTTTTATTAAAATTTCAGGTTTTTTTTTTTTTAGCTTAAGTGAGGAAACCTCCAATTGGGGGTTGAAACTGGCCTGAGTCTGCTGTGTGTTCATCAGGTCTGTAATAATAATAATAATAATAATAATAATAATAATTAAAATAAATGAAATAATATAAAACATTTGGAATAAAAGACAATGGCATAATAGATGGACAATCAGTGGTGCAGCAAGAAGGTCCTGGGTTTCATCACAAGACCATGTGTCTTTATGTGTGGAGTGTTTGTGTTGGTTTCCTACGGGTTCTCCGGTTCCTTACACTGTCCAAAGGCTTGCGATTTAGGTTGACTGGCTACTCTACATCACCCATAGGTGTGAGTATGTGTGAATGGTTGTCTGTCTCTGTATTGCCCTATGATGGGTGTGTGGGCATGAAGTCACATGAGGTCAGCTCCAGCTTCCCTGCAGTCCAAAATGAATAAGGCCTTGTTCAAATCTTAGATAAATGAACACACTCTGAGTTACCTAGGCGTTTTGTAGAAGCGTATGATTGACTTTGGTATGACGTTACATTGGCGTTTGGTTGTCTCTGTTGAACACCAACCTGTAGCCCAAACCGCAATGCTGTGTTTTTACCTGTGGGGGCAGTAATGAGGAATCCCAGGTTCATCCTTTATTGGACTCACAATATAGATAGATAGATAGATAAATTTCATAAAAATATACATTTAATCCTCTGCACATGATGCCATATATATGTGTGTGTGTGTATGTTACAAACATATAAACTGCTTGTGGAGGATTTTTAAAAATGAGCTCCAATAAATGTCTAATCAAAGCCCCTGTGGACGGTCAGATTCACTCCAATGTGCAGAAACACTGTGTTCATTCCCTCCACAGTCACCTGACACCACGAATGACAGAGAAACACTTGAATCAGATGCTTGTGTTGAAAAGACCTAAGTGGTTTGGATAAAAATATAGACATCTATTCACCTACATAGTATTGCACGGTTTAAGCTACTATGCATTCAACACTGACTCTTCAAAATATCAATCAATCAATAAAGTCTCAATTACCTCTTCAGCCACTTCATTAGGTCCATCCGCTTTAAATCTACACACTTTGTTCCTATTTTCTCCACTCCACAGACCATACAGGTGCACAGAATCCACAGTGTCCACTCTTTTACAAACACTTATTTAGGGTGGACCTTGCCTATATGATCAGAGGGTCACAGGTTCAAGTCCCAGCCCAGGCAGCACTGAAGAACCCTTGAGAAAGGTACCGTTTGCTATACTGCTTCTCAGGTACTGTTGATAGCTGCCCACTGCTTCATGTGTGGATGGGTTTAAGGTCACATTTCACTCTGCTGCACAGTGTCACTTTACTTAACAATAGTGAATCTAATTGTGAATCTGTTAATTCTACCAAAAAAGTATCTGATTTCCATTGCATTCATCCAGTGGTGAAATCCACTGCTATGCCTTTTCTCACAAGGAAATGGGTTCATGTCCTGGGGTTACACAGGGTAGATATCTTTTCCTTTACAGTATACATAAATTGAGGCTGCATGTATGTACTGATTACAGGAAGGCACACTGCAATAAATCGTCCAGACTTTGTAATATAAAAGCAATAAAACTCATGTCTGATCTTATCAGGAAAGTGCCGGTATGGCTGGATTTATTCATTCCAACCAAGCAGGAGCTGAAGCAGTTAGTGGTTTAAATAGTCCAGGGCTGTGCAAAGATCTTTAGAGGGGACGTTGCATCACAAAAACCCCAAACTAGCAGCTTTTCCATATATGGACTATATTATTGTGGAAGTGAATATACATATACAGTCGGTATGGAGAAAAATCACCACCTTTTGCTTTACAGTCTTAAATGAATTTTCCAGCTTTACTTAATCATTTCATCTATATCATCCAGTGAATAATATCTTTATTTCAAAAACTAAAAAACAAGAAATACTGAGATTAGTAAAGGATCTTTCCCCTCCTAAACAATATTTGTGTAACCACCATTTTCATTGCAGACCATGGTTACTGGCTTCCACCTGTGTTTAGTTGTATTCAGTGTGATTAGTGAACCATAAAAAAATCCTAAGAAATTCTTCTAATAAAGAAGTGGCAAGTGTTTGGTCCTAGGACCTTCCCTGGAACCGGCCATCCCTCCATGGAAGAGCAAGGAGAAAATTGGTAAGAGAGGCTTCCAGAAAAGGCAATAGCCATTTTGAAGAAGATACAGGATTTTATGGTAAAGAGTGGTCATTGTGAGCATGTGACAACCATTTCACAAGTGCTTCACAATTGTGGCTTTTTCGAGGGGGTTGGAAGGAAAAAGCCACTTCTTAAGAAAGGAAAATGTCTTCTCAACAGTCTTATTAAAGTCTTATTCTGCCTCAATATCAAACGGTTCTCCTGGTGCAAATCCAATGCTCATCAACCATACTTACAGTAAAGCATGGAGGTGGCAGCATCCTGTTGTCGGGGGTTTCTCTGTCATGGGGCCTGGGTCTCTCGTTAGAGTAGAAGGAAAAATGGATGGGGCAAGATACTGTCAAATACTTGAGGAAAACCTGCTACCTTCTGCCAGAAAGGTTCATCTTTCAACACGACAACGGCCTGAAGCTCAAGGCAAAATTAACTTCACAGTGGCTGAAGGTGCAAAAAGTGAAGTCCCAGAACCCAGACCTGTATCCCACTGAAAATCTGTAAAGATTTGAAGATAGCGGCCCACCAACACTCACCATAAAAAGTGATCAAACTTGAACAGTTCTAAGAAGATTGGGTGTATTACTCAATCTAGATCTGTGTCCCAACAGAAACAAGGCTGTCATTAAAGCAAAAGGTGTATCAACAAAATATTGACATTGGTGGGGAGATTTATTTTTTTATATACCCACTGTATGTACAATAGTATTAATTACTCCTAGTTACAATAAAGTAATTAGATTTACCTTTTACTGTATTGAAAGGCATTGAATTCACAATGTAGCAATGTAATCGCAACAAATTTCGTTGTATCTGATACAATGACAATAAAGAATCTTTATCTGTATCAATGCTGATTATTTTGTCCATGTTTTGCTGCTCGACTTCAGAATCAGTCCAATATGGCCGCTGTTAGGGCTGCACAATATGGACAAAATATCAGTATTGCGATTATACAGCTACCTAAAGCAATTGCAGTATTTGCGTGGGTTTTCTCTGGGTTCTCCAGTTTCTACCTACTGTCCAAAGGCTTGTGCCTTTAGGTTGACTGACCACTCTAAATTGCCAATAGGTGTGAGTGTGTGTGAATAGTTGTCTGTTTCTGTGGTGTTCTGTGATGTGTTGGCCTCCTGTCCGAGTGAATCCTGGCTACTCAGCTGGGATCGGCTCCAGCTTCTCCATGACCCAAAATGAATGAGTGGTATGGGCAATGAATGAATGCTTGACCAAAGGGGCGCTATGGCCGTTGACAGGAAAAAGGGCACAGCTGCCACCACTTGTGCACGACTGGGACTTACTTCACCGTTTTCAGCCCTGTAGCCAATAGGAAGTTCCTGCAATAAAATTCTTAATACCCTTATTTCCTCTTTCCAAGATTATGGCTCTGTTTACTGTCTGTCTGATCATTTAATGATGGATAAAAGTTATAATGTTGCAGTATGGTCAATCTGTCTCATACCCTATTCTCTAGTACTTGACATGAATTTTATCCACAGTTGAATTGAGCTATATGGTGTGTAATGTGCGTTAGCAGTGCGTCAGACTTCCTGTCTCAGCGGGGCTTTCCCTGATAAATAAATAAAATAAATAAATGCTTAATGGTTCTGTGGCTTTTTAAAGTGCTTCAAAGGCACATTCCATCTGAAATTATCCATCATTTAGTGCAAGATTTCTTCTTGTGAAGCCAGTTTGTGGAAATTAATCCAGTTTCCGCCGGTGCTCTATAAAGGCATATTACCAGTTAGCTATGAATTAATGTACATTTGACTGTGATAAAGAGCTTGAATACCTCCTTTAATGCAAAAAAAGGCATTTGGGGGGAAGGGTGGCAAAAAATGTGAACTCTGGCTAGTTTTACATTCTTTTTGTTTGCGGCGCATCTGGAATTTGGCCTTTTTATTCCATACGTCACCCAGGGTCGGCGCCAGAATGAATGAGGAGTGCGTATGATATTCTGATAGTGTGATGTGAAAACTGGAGTGAAACTAACTTTGCAGCGAACCAGGTGACCTTAGTGGGCTAATACAGCAGTGGAGACCAGAACATTATCACTTGCATAAGATAAAAAGCAAACGTCATGCTCCTCAGCTACCGCCGCTCTGTCTGACAAGCTTTTAAGCCCCACATGCCACCTTTTATCAAAAGCAAGGGTGATCTGTGACACTGAGTCAAGTGAATTAACTAGAGTCTCTTTCACTTAACCCGATTTAGGAAACTGGTTTAGCCGCATACCTTGTATTCTGACTGGACTTTCCTCCTATTTTTGGTTTAGGAAGGGTATACACATTGCTGTGGTCTTAGTTGTAGTTTCCTGAGCTGAACAGACCCATGTGGTCAAATTTAGCATTCCGCCCACCTGGACATGTTATTCAAGGAGGGTGTGGTTTATACAAACTAATCAGACATTCTTATCTTTAAGTATTTTCTACCACACAAAGGCAATTATCTTGGCTCATACAAAACACTTTCTTCTTCTTTAAACATTATTTTAGTAGAACAACTCTGTGCAAATGGCTGTTGTGTTGCTTAACCCACTAACTCTTCACATTTAGTACACACACAGATTTTTCTGATATAATTTGGAGTACACTGTTCCATTTAATAATGACTAACCATCCAGGAACAGCAAACCAGGCCCAAACCATGATACTACCACCACCATGTTTCACAGTTGGGACTGTATTATTGTGCTGGAGTTTCATGCTTTTCTTTTAAGCATTGCACTGGTTTGTGGACATGATCTGTAGCAAATTGGTCATGGGCAGAAACGCCCATTCTTTTTAGAGACCCTACCATGTCCACCATTGTTGTTCCTTATTTTCATGATTATCTTTTGTCCTTGACCATATCCATGAGCATGTGAGAGTGGCATTTAGTTTCTGGCAATTGACCTGGTGTTCCTTTGTGACCTCACAGACTTGCATATTTGGCTCTTGCGGTTAACTTTGTTGGTCAAGCACTCATTGGGAGGGTAACAAGGGCATTGAATTTCTTTTATTTGTACACAATTTGTCTTTAGAGTCTTTACAGATATTTTCACAATTTTTTGCAACATGAAGGTTCTTTTTCTCACACCCCAAAAAATCTTCTTTGTGCCATAATTCCTAACATGCTTTGAAAATGTAAATAAATCCGAAGTTCTGTGAAATTTTGCTTGTCAAATGAGGTTTATATTCAGTAATAATAATATATAAATAAATGTATGATTTATTGTCTGTTTTTCCACACAGGCTGATGTCATTTATAAGATGAGCATGACCGACAGGTGAATGACTTGCTTTTTTTTTTTTTAATTATTTTATCATTTATATAAACAGCAGGTAAAATAAGTATTGAACACGTCACTAATTTTCTATGTAAATATATTTCTAAAGCTGCTTCTGACATGAAATTCTCATCAGATGTGGGTTGCAACAATGCAGTCCACACCATGGATATTCGTACATTTAAATTATGTTGATGATGGTATAGCATGAGCTCGTTGTATGGAATCTTCCTATAATTATGTTCCTGTTATGTGATTCTAATCTCAGTCTCTTTGTTTCTCTTTCTGCAGTTTTGCATTTGGCTCTCTGATCTCCGCTGTAGATCCTGTGGCCACTATCGCCATCTTTAATGCCCTAAATGTGGACCCTGTGCTGAACATGTTGGTTTTTGGCGAGAGCATTCTCAATGATGCAGTGTCCATCGTGCTGACCAAGTATGTGTTCATCTTCTTCACTGCATGTAGACACTAAGACCCTGATGGTTAGGGCTTTCAGGAATGCTGTTTAATGGGAGATTCAGATCTTTATATATTTTAAAATCAATGTCCTTCTACCAAACACGTATTCTAGTCCTTCAGGGTCTGTAACACCACGTTACAGATGTTCTACCAATCCGTTGTGGCCAGTGCCATCTTCTATGCCGTGGTGCTGGGGGAGCAGTTTGAAAGTAGCCGATAAGAACAGGCTAAACAAACTGATCAGAAAGACTGACTCCATTGTAGGAGCAGAACTGGACTATATGAAGACTTTGGTGGAGCAGAGGATGCTGGGTAAACTACAGTCTATTAATGAGGAAGTTGATCACTCACTGCACAGTGTTGTAGTGAAGCCGAGGAGCATCTTTAGTAATGGACTGACCATCTGAAATGCTCCACTGAACGCCACAGAAAATCCTTCCTCCCCACAGCATCTCAGACTCGTCACTCACATACACAGTAACTCCCTCCATCAGACTCTTTAACTCCTCCCACTGTCACTCACATACACAGTAACTCCCTCCATCAGACTCTTTAACTCCTCCCACTGTCACTCACACAGTAACTCCCTCCATCAGACTCTTTAACTCCTCCCACTGTCACTCACATACACAGTAACTCCCTCCATCAGACTCTTTAACTCTGCATCAGTCTCCATTAGCAGTCGCTGCATAAGCGATTTCCTCCGGCATAATAACGTTTTTCTGATTCTGATGCACTTTATGGAAAAGCATAAACGCACCAGGCAGTGACTAGTGGCTTGTAACTTACCCTTGTGTGCGATTGGTCACAGGTACAAGTCCTCACCACCACTAAAGTACCTTTGAGCAACGTCCCATCCCTGTTGATGGCTGTGGTGCACTGTGTGTAATGGGGGTGTGTTCACAATGACAATATTCACTTTTATTTCACCTTATTGCACAATGGGTGATCCTGCAGAAGAGCTCCTGAGATACGAACAAGTAAATATCACTGTCTAATATAAAATATTCTACAGCTTTTCCTAACATGGGAGTATTGTTCAGGTTTTGATTATTTGATTGTGTTGGGAACGTGGAACCTGCTGCAGCGTGTTCTCTCTCTCTCTCTCTCTCTCTCTCTCTCTCTCTCTCTCTCTCTCTCTCCTTTGAGAAATCACAGCCTGCAGGAATTCTCTGAACAGCTCTTGGACGTGTGAGTGGCCTAGTTGTTGGTGTGGTGACTTTTAAAAGAAGGAGGAACAAAAAGAGAGACTAACAAATGAAAGGAATGTGTGTCTAAATGTAGTGTAAGACTCTTGCCTAAGGGTGAAAAAAGGGAAAAGAAGAACTGACGTGACTCTTCTTCCCATTAGTGGAAACCAATGTGAACCGGTCTTGCTGCTAGGTCTTGCCTTGGAAGTCACATGGAGTTTGAACACATCCTCAGCTGTACTGTGGCCGCAAGAACACGATTGATCCAGTGGCCCTCCCTCTCCCCCCATTCTCTCTGACCAGCACAGGCGTCTGTGGTCCAGAGTTGCCTTTGAGATGGGAAGGTCACAGGTTACAGCACTAAAGTTTCCTTCCTGTCTTAATACCAGCACGGCTGATGGAAAATGATGGAGATAAGGGTTGTTTTTTCAATGAAGAACAGAACAAAACCTTGATCCCCAGTCCTGCTGCTATCAATGCTGCTCTTCCATTAATGATGCATACTTTATTATCCAGACTTCTCCTTTGTTCTCCCTCACTGCTGGAACGTGCTGCCCAGCTACATCAGAATTGCAGAGTCTCTCTCTACATTCAAGAAGCTCCTCAAGACTCAACTGTTCCATGTCCACCTCAGTATCTAAGCCCAGCAGACCCACTCAATCTATCTCCACCTAAATACTGCCTAGGGAATGTTCCCAGAGGGTAATTTTCTACTCATTGTTTGTTATAGTACTTGCTGACTGTATATCATATACTGGATTTACTTGTTGCATTTAATGATGAAGAAGTATGTGTTGGACTATTACTAGCTCTCCCGAAAAGTAATATACCCTATATAGTTCATGTTGTAGCACCGTCTGTATTTAATGATGAAGAAGAATGTGTTGGACTCTTTCTAGCTCTCCCAGATAGTAATATACCCTATATAGTTAATGTTGTAGCTCTAACCGTCTGTATTTAATGATGAGGAATGTGTCACATGCAAACAAAATGCTGGATTGTTCCTGTCGCTTTGGACTAAAGCATCAGCCAAATGAATACATGGAAATTTAAAATGTTGATTACAATGATTCTTCTTGAAATGGATGGAAATGCCAGCTGCTTCGCTTAACGAAACTGAGATTGACAGAAAGGAAGATTGAAGGGAACTGCACCAAGAGACTGTTTTCTGTTGATGAAAATGAGGTATTATTGTTCTCCAAGGTTGCTGACAGGTTGTTTCACGTGTTATGCTTCAGTTATGCACTGCTGATGGTGGATTGAGGTGCTTGTAAGTTTGTGAACCCATGCTTATGATCTAAAACAAAACGTCATTTTTAAACAAAAAGAACACATGGACACAACAAACGATAAAAAATGACTATATTTGGTGTTTTGAAATAAAATCTACTCCTAATATTTTGTCCGTCTTTTGTTTCAGTTAGGTTTTCTTTTGAAACTCTGATGATGTTTTAGTTTGCATTCATATAAAAAAAAACATTACAAATTGTCCACAAACTTTCAAGCACCACTGTAGCTAGTGGGTCAGATATGGCCATGACTAAATAGATGCTATTTATATGTAAGAGCTTAAAATGATACAAGCACACGTGTGCTGACTCTTCATCCATTATGCAAAATGAGAGGCCATTATTATGGCAATTAACAGAAGAATTGCGTTGTTTGATACTTTCTCAGCTCATTAATTTGCTAAATGTGCAAATCTACTGTAATTATTATGTAATTGCAGTTTTAAAGCATTGGAAGGTCCACACATGAAGGAACACAGCATATTTTCTATAACCTGTGGTGTTTGTAGTCATTATTATTTCATTGACCTTATGATATTTCAGTAGCTGTTTATCAGTGGCTGGATGATGTATGTATGTGTCATGCAGACGCGATGGCCTTAAGGGAAAATACCCAAAAGGCTAATAAAGTCAACTGATAAAGCTGCAGGAGAACGGCTTGCTGATTTAAATGATTTTGCATAAAGCTATCAGGCCATCATTACTTTCTATTCCTTGTTAGTGAACCGTCTTCAGCTGAGCCGCCATTACTTCCCATAGGCAAGGCAATGCGAGTGTATTTATATAGCACATTATCATGCTTTATTAAGTTGAAAAAGCATAAAAAGCAATTGAGACTCTTTTAAACTAAAGACTGGAAAATTAAGTGTTTTTTAGCTTCTTCTTTTTAAGTAGCTACATTTGGAGCAGACCTAACCTCCATGGGGAGCTGGCTCCAGCAGGGGGCAACATAATGACCAAATGCCATTTCACCCTGTTTAGTTACAGCTCTGGGCTCCACTAACTTCCAACTTTGTTTGATTGTTCCTGTACCTGGAAGTCGCTTTGGACAAAAGCATCAGCCAAATGAATAAATGTAAATGTAATGTTCCAGGCTGATATTCTTCAGACTTCATAGAGATACTGTATATGTCTATGCATGCCCTTATTGTATGTAGCATGTCATGCCTGTGGAGTCTGTACTTTTTATTGTTTTATTATTTATTTATTTTATTCTGATTATATTATTTGTTATTTGTAAATAATTTTAGTATTTTGGTGCACCAGACCTGATTTGCACCTATACATACAATGTTCTTAAGATTGTTGTGCGTGAAGTGTTTGCCTTATCTGATGGAGGTGGGTGGGTCCAATTAAATGTTGTTATTATTATTATTATTATTATTATTATTATTATTATTATTATTATTAAATTCATTCATTCATTCATTTTCCAAACTGCTTTATACATTTTGGGTCGGGGGAAGCTGGAGCAATCCCATTATTATTTTCAATTTTTTTAAAGGCAGTGTCAAAGTTAAAGTCCGACCTCCAACAAGTCCAATCAAGTGTGACAGCACTTAAATAATGTACAAAACCACATTTAAAGACTAAGCCCTGCTACAATCATCCAAAATGCAATGGTTGGTCAAATGAATGCATTATAGGCGATTAAGGATATAAGTTAATGAAGACTTTAAGGATTGGAAAAATATCATAACCTATATCATTATAGGTTAGAATACTCTCTTCTCCATTAAGACTGTGTGTCTACTACACAATCTCTCTCCAGACATAACATTTGTTTCATTTTGTTTGATAAAGCTTTTATCTTGGGAATAAATGACAGAACCTTTCTGCGTAAATGTAATCAAGTCTGACTGTTCTTTTGCTTGTAGATGAAGGAGGAGGGTCAGCAGGGTTGGGGTTGGCCGTATTAGTGATATGGATTTGGAGCCAGAAGGCCTGACCAATCCTGAGCTTGCTTAGCTACTCTGGCCAGATGAGGACTATATATGTGCATAATCTGATCTCTTTTTCCTTTAGCTGGCAGCTAGAGGCTTTAGTGTGTATTTTAGACAGTGCAGTGAGTGACGGGGAGTCTCCCTCACTTCCTTTCCATGTTGCAGTGCGTGTGGTAAATGTAAGTCGTTTATTGTGATGGGAGGTGCGATACTGGTGTGGCTGGAAAACATGGTTGCTTTGATAATCAGTAGAATAAAATACCTTTATGATCAGACTGCAGGCATTCGATTCCGGTTGGTAATCCCTGAACTTTGCTCTGGCTGCGGATAATGCAATAATGAAATACAGTATGGCTAGAAATATACAGTATTTCCATATAAAGACAGAATATGCATAAAGTTATGTGCTAAGCTGCTGTGATATGATCATACTACATGCGAAACATCATGTAGGATACACCCTGATCAGCCAGAACATTAACACCACTGCCAGGTGAAGTAACATTGTGTGTTGTTTCATTAAAGTGGCACCCGGTGGGATATATATAGCATCGAGTGAACAGTTCTTGAAGTTGATGTGCTGGAAGCAGGAGCATAAGGACTCGAGGGCCTTTTCATGATCTAGTACCTACCCAAAGGGATCCACAATTAACTGGTGACCGGGTCACGGGCACCCAAAGCTCATTGATGTATAAGGGGAGTGAATTCCAAAGAGGAGCTCCGGCTGCACAAACGTGGAAAGGGGTCAGAACCGAGCAGTATCAACAGTACACAATATTAGGCAGGTGGAGCTGAAGTTATTTCTTATTGGTGGGCACTTATATAGCCCACCCTATTACAGGTGCAGCTGTAGGGAGATAATCCATGTTTGCTCCACCTGGTTATGAAGCTGTGGCTGATGGGTGTATAGTTTCAGTGCTAATGTTTAGCTCGTCATACGTTCAGACAGGTGGACGGTGCAGGTGCCTCTGGACGTGGTCCTGTGTAGAGTTACACTGCAGGTCAAATAGCAGGTGGATGATGTCATCACTTGATTAACAAGTTAAGCATGACGAGTCACTTCTCTTCTCCACTCTTTTCTTTTTTATTCTTATCTCTGCTTTCCTTTTTTCTTCTTTTTTTAAATCTCTTCTCTGCTTTTCTCTACTTTTTTTTATTCTCTTTACTCTTTTCTTTTCTCTTTTAATCTCTTCTCTACTCTTTTCTCATTTTCCCTACTATTATTTTTTCTTGTCTTGTCTTGTCTTCTTTTTATCCTCTTGTTTTCTCCACTTCTCTTTTTCTAATCTGTTCTCCTCTGGATCCTCTTTTTTGATTCCTTTTACTCTTCTTGATTCTCTTCTGTTCTCTATTTCTCTCATCCCTTTCAGTGTCTCTCTAATCTTCTCTTCTTTTCATTATCTGTCTTCTTAGTGTCTGTACTCTCATCTCAGTTTCGAATCTTTTATCAATTTCTGTCTTTAATAGAGGGGAACCATGTTTATTTAGTTCCCTAAATTATATAATTTAGCATTTTATTTTTCTTTCTTTTTTATTATTGAAAATATGAATGTTTTAATTTGATCTGATTTATTTATTTATTGCTCTCATTGGTGTCACTCTCCGTATCTGTGTTTGAGGGAAAATAACACTAAATAATTGAGACACATTTCCTCTAACACATGGTGAGAGTGGGGGACTTTGCCAGGACAACATATGCTCCAAGTGAGCAGAACAGTGTTAAAAATGGTGGGAAAATTTCTTCCATGCTTCTAGTCTCTGGAGTACAGCAGACATCCTTGGGTGTTGTCACAACCTTCTGGCTGGAGGTGGTGTGATCTCTTTACTGCTGAACTGTATATTCTTGGTAGAACATATAGTAGATGTTGGATAAGTACATTTATATAAGTCAATTGGTTCAAATGTGGTAGTCATTTATTAGGAAATTCTTGTCTGAACTTTGACCAAATTCTGTGTCTTCCCCTCCTTAGTACAGCAGAGGGTTTTGCTGGTTCTGATGTCTCTACTGTCACCGGCTGGGAAACCTTCATTCAGGCATTGGGCTATTTCCTGAAAATGTTCTTCGGTTCGGCTGCTTTGGGCACCCTGACCGGCCTCATATCTGCCATTGTATCCTTCTGCATAAGCTTTGAACTTACAGTCTGATCCTCTTCTTCCTCTGCGTCTGATTATGGCCGTACTGCATCCAGCAGTGGTCATTTCATTCTCTCATTCCGGAAACCTTGATAGCGACGCTCCATTTACTGAACGTTCTGCTGCAAACATTCTCTTTGCTCCTCACTCAACGTACCTAGATTTTTTTTCTAGATGGGAGCATGAAGTGGATTTTCAATCACATTCTACATCCCAGTTTCTGCATTTTTTATAATCAGCATAACATAGATGGGGAAAGAAAACCATCCAGTTATTTCTAGCAGCAATACATGAACATAATGGTGTATTTTCTCAAAATGTACCTAACAGCTCAATATAATGGTTTATTCTTTTAAAATCCGACATGAAATTAATATTGATATCTGAAATTAATATTTTGTATTTAAAAAACAATGACCTAATATCTGAAAATAGTCTTTTTTTTTTTTTTTTAAATGACCTAATACCTCATAATAATGGCAAAAAATCTTTTGTTTTTGTTCATTTAATTATACTTACTTATTTTGTTTTGTTTTAGCTATTAGATATTTTTTATTTGTATTTTTTTTCTGCATTTCTGAAGGACAGTGGCCTAGTGGCTTAAGTCCAAACCCACCCCTTGAGAAAGGTACCATCTCTTCACTTTACTGATCCCCGGGCGCCATTGGTATGATGGGTTAAATGCAGAGGCCACATTTCTTTGTGGTGCCCTGTGTGCAATGGTGTGTTCACAATGACAATGGTCACTTTCACTTCACTTCCTTCCCCGTGTGCAAGAGATTTATGGTCTAGAAAGAGCCATTCCAGATGAGCTGGGCAGCCCTGGGTTAGTCTGATTCTATGAAATATCATATAATATCTCAGCAGCTTCATTACATCAACTACATGTGCTGGAGAAAAACTAAACACAGATCTGAAATCAGCATGAGAACCACACAGAACATCATCAGTGAGGACAACAGCCTGGTGGCGTAGTGTTAATCATAAGAATATACTTATGTGGATTTAAGTGTGTACTTGTGATTTTTATTATGTTGCTTTTAAAAAAACAAACAGTATTATTTTTCACTTATTTTAAATTGCTAAAATATTATTAAATAGTATTTATTATTATTATTTATTATTCACATATTTTAAATAGCTAAAATATCATTATTATTTAGTATTCACTCATTAAAAATGTTTAAAATATAATTATTAATTGGTATTAGTATTATTGGTGTTGTTAGTATTATTCATTTATTTAAATGGCTAAAAATTATTTTATATTATTCATTTGTTTTAAATGGTTAAAATATGTAATATTTATTATTAATTTATTTAAAATGGCTCCAAATTATTTAATATCATTGTTTATTATTCACTTATTTAAAATGACACATGACTATTTATTCACATTGAGGAGAATCAGTATAGAGAGCGAGAGAGAACGAACATGCCACCCGAGACATGATAGACCACCAAACTCTCCTCCCTCTGATAAGCAGCACTTAAAACTTTCATATTTGAAGCAGTGTTCCTGGCAGGATGTGTAGCTGTTCCTGAGAAAAGGAAACATTTACACTAGAGCTTCCACACTGGACATGTGAGATGTGGAGTGAGGTAATATGAGCTGATGAGTGCAAATATTTTCCTCCAACATTAGTATTTTGGTTGTAAAATTATCGCCCAGAATTTCTTTTTTCTGTGTCACTTCTTATTTGTTAGGCCTTAACTGTCTCTGTGCAGTGCCTGAAGCATTTTGACCTGAGGAAGACTCCCTCTCTGGAATTTGGCATGATGATCATCTTTGCCTATCTGCCGTATGGTCTCTCGGAAGGGATCAAACTCTCTGGTGAGTCTTCTGTTCCAGCCCCTTAAGCTGCATTCTTTCCCCACACAATGCATTTGTGTGTCACGGGGAGCACAGCGGAGAGGAGAAACATGGGTGTGGTTACACTGGAACCACCATCTATGTCAACACGTTCAACCTGTAAAGTGATCTTCCTAATCTGTTGGCAGGCAGGCGGTAAGAAAACCTTTCGGTCGACATGTTACCTCCCAGTTTTTCACCTGTCGTTCGCACCCAAACAGAAAACAAAGCACATGGAGATGAGCTCTGTGGCCAGATGAGTGGGAAAATGACGCTGTCTATTCCTGTCTTACATTACATTAGGTTAGGTTGACCAGTCATTAATATTTGGCCACGCAAATGTTAATTTTTTAGAAATGGTCAAAATTCATACTGGACAAATAAAGAGTATAAATAGGTAAATGTCCAGATTGCCTCATATTTGATCAAATTCTGTAAATTTTTTTTTAGCTATGTATAGTTATTTTAGATTTTAAAAAAATTCCCTCGTCGAGGGAAAAGATGGAGACTGCCACTAGGGCTTAATGCTCAAATTGGACAACGGCCTGTTGCTTTATTAAAGCTCTTAAAAGAACTCGTAAAGCATTAGTGCGCCCCCAACTGGCCTATCACATTCAGATATCAGAACCCCAAAGCTTCTGCTGGGCAGACCCATCGTCTAGCCATCAAGCTACATGGTCCAGTCGATGATGGTGCTCACCACTAAGCACAGTCTCCAAAATAAACCCATAAACACATACTCAAAACCCCACCATAAACACACATGTAAATCAACATTTACCCAGGGGGCCGTGCGGCACCAGCACGCGTCCCCTAAGCCTCAGCTCCACCACAGTATTATTAAATTTAGAATTACAGTTTATTATTGTACAGTATTTCTTTATCAGTGACGCAGGACAGTGCCTTACTCTGGAGGAACTCACTGCTGTCTGGGCTGAGACTTGAACCTACAACCTTCCGTTTGCAAAAGCATTTTGCATTTCGTCCAGAGTGCCACTATATGTACTGGACATCCCATAGCGTCACATACAGAACAAACCGAAAATCTTTTTTTCCCGCAACATTGATGCATTAGTATTCCTGTTCATGGTTTTATATTTTTTAATAATTTTACCTAAAATGTTCTATAATATCACTTATTGCTCCACAAATACTTAATTGTTAATAAATCATCACATTTTGGTCTCTAGTTCACAACAGTATGCTGTATGTGTGGGGGTATAAGTGAGACAAATTTCTTACAATGCAACTTTAATGTATTTTTATGGGGTAAGGATACTGTATCAGCTGGAATATTTAATAAAATAAATAAAATAAAAAACAGCAAAAAATTAGTTTTTTACTGTGCAAAATTTAAGACAACTTTGAAAATATTTATAAAAAAATTATTACATTTATCATAAAAGCACTAATGTTCAAACAAATCCAAATTCCATGAATACAGAGCCGGTCGCAGAGGCTCTTCAGTGAGGGCTTATCCAGGAAGATGGCTGGTGGTGGTGTTGACTGAGGGTGGGGGTTCGTTCTGGATGTGGAGGCGTCATTTCCGGGACCCTATGGAACTGGAATAGCGAGAGTTTCGAGTGGTGATTTTCTGTCCTCGTTGAGCTAAATCTGCTTTTAACTTATTTGAACAAATCAAGACAATGACATTAAGGAGAAATCTGGAAACAGACCAGTTCCCAAGAGAACCTGTGTGTGTGTTATTGAGTGTTGTGTTGTGTTGTCCATGCCAAAGAGGAAATCTGACCATACAGTTATGGTAAACTCCATTAACCACCAATGCAGAACTGTGAAAATATAATGCATTTCAGTTACAGGTGCTTGGTGTAGAGACAGCTCTTTAGAGCAGGTTCTGTATTCTGATGCCCCCTACAGGCCACATATGGTTCTGCCATACAAACTACAGGACATACAGTATCTACAACAGATTTCAATGTTGTTGTTCTAAAGTCATTGAGATTTTTGACCTTAAGAAACAACTGCTCTTTTGTCAGAACACAATGAGAGAAGATAGAATTGGCTTCTTCATTTTTCATGTAAACATGAAGAGGTGATACACTAGGTTCTCTTCACGTCTTGTGTGCTACGTGTGTCTGGTGTGCACCAGCAGTTTTGACCTCATTACTTCTGCTGAAAGTGAGGAGTGAGGAGTGAGGAGTTCTGACATTAACAGCTTTGCTTTTGGTTCTGGAGAAATTAATCAGACTTTTTTCTGTTTCTGCATGAAAATAATCTTTCCCAGTTTATCTGAGCAGTTTTACTGATTAAGACCTTCATCTAGAACAGGGGTGTCCAGCTCCGGTCCTGGAGGCCGGTTTCCTGATCAGTTTGGTGATTTCCCCTCATCAAGCACATCTGGTACAACTCACCTGTTAATTGCCAGGTTCAGGGAGTGTGTTTGAGGAAGGGAACTACCAAACTCTGGACGCCCCTGATCTAGATTGTTCTCTCTCTCTCTTATTATTACTACTACATATTATTTTTATGATGTGTTAATATTTTCTCCCATTGATGACTAAATAAAGGGGTTTTAAAGACAAAAGTCAGGTTATCCTATTTCTTCTTGCTTGTACATTCAGTTTTGTTGTCTTTTCCTCTGTAGGAATCATGGCCATCCTGTTCTCCGGTATCGTCATGTCCCACTACACTCATCATAATCTGTCTCCAGTCACCCAGATCCTCATGCAGCAGACCCTCCGGACTGTCGCCTTCATGTGTGGTTAGTACCTCTTTTAGCAAATGGCCTCTTAACTGTGTAATACATTCAATTTTATTAGTAATTGAGTTATTCTGACAAATAATTGAGTATATATAAACAGTTTATTACTGACATGTTTTTGAAGCTACTCAATGCATCAGTTAGGTTTTAAAGAAGCTTTGCCAGCTGTTAAACACTGCAGTAATTTCTTCGTGGTATGTTTTCCTTTTTGGTTGTTTGGTGTGAAATGTTTGGCTGATGTTTTTCACAAAATAACCGAGGAACATGTATCTCTACTTTTTATATAATAGTTACAATGATCTTCCTTTTATTTTTTCCACAGAAACCTGTGTGTTTGCCTTCTTGGGTCTCTCAATTTTCAGTTTTCCACATAAGTTCGAGCTCTCATTTGTCATCTGGTGCATCGTAAGTGAACACGTAGTGGACAACATTTGTCTCTTTTATCCACTGTGTCTTGGGACAGTTAAATCAATGAAATCACTAAAACTTCCTATAAATGTATATATAGCTAAGACATTTTTGATAGAACTGGGCAATGAGATGATATTTATTGTTATCCTGATGCAATGTGGCCACAATATGATTTTCAAAATGTATTGTAATATTGTCAGCATGGGAAAAACACAGGTTCTTCGCAAAAGCCTTGATTATGTAGTTCATGTTGATCAGTCAATATTTCTGGCCAGATAACCAGAGAATCAGCTGGAAGATGCTTGGACTAAAGTATTGGAGCAAACTGTAACAGGTCTAACTTCTTTGTTTTTTATTATGAACCCACATTACTCAGTCATCAGACACTTTTATTAACTTGCTTAGCGTAATGTGGCCAGCAAGGGTATCTCCTAACATCCTGGACCTCTTGGGTGGTGGTAAAGACCACGGCTGTAATACAAAATAAGTGGCTCTATTAACTTCATATTGAAAATCTTTACTTTTTTAATTTGGCTGGAAACATTTTTTACTGATTTCAGTAGAATTAAAACTGAACGTTGTTTAGTGGTAAATCTCAAATATGTGGCTAGACTGCTCATATTAAATCATTGCTTAGGTTAGATGGTAAGATTTGAAAACCGCTTGGGTGTCTTAATGCCTGTATTTAATACTAGTAATTATTATTTCATGAAATATGAAAATGTTGAGATTTGTTTCTCTTAGTATATCTTCATCATGGCATTCTGTTTTTTTATTCTGTCTCCCTCTGTGGAGCTTACTGGGTGCAGTATGTGCATTTCTGTAACATCTCCTTGGGGCTGTACCAAAAACATTAATCTTTCACTTTATCATCACTTTGCACTGAGAAAATATAAGCGGTCCTAGAACAGAGCCTTGAGGTACCTCTGAGGCATAATTCTGTCTAATAAAGCATGGCTGTTTACCTGCAGGTTCTTGTGCTTCTTGGTCGAGCTGTAAACATCTTCCCCCTGTCTTTTTTACTCAACTTCTTCCGGGACCACAAGATCACCCCCAAAATGATGTTCATCATGTGGTTCAGTGGTAAGAAAATCCTCTGTTCTGTTTTGGAAAGTCAAAAATCATAAACACATGTTTTGTTTTTGAGAGAGAGATTGTGTGGCCTATACAATTTGAGTAAAAGTGTCTATTTGTCTTTGTGAACACACCCCATTGCACAAATGAACTATTACCCCTGCATTTAACGCATCCACACCTGGCACAGTGGGCAGCTACCAACAGCACCCACAGAGTTCTTAACCAGCAGGCCACCACTGCCCACTATAGTCTTCGATTTGCTATACAGGTCCTTCTCAAAAAATTAGCATATTGTGATAAAGTTCATTATTTTCTGCAATGTACTGATAAACATTAG
>JBBIGC010139141.1:0-11657 GCA_037576955.1 Lepidarchus adonis
AAAGTCTTCATTTTGTTTTTCTTCAGCCAATCAGAGGTGGACTTGCTGGTGTGTTTTGGATCATTGTTCTGTTGCAGAACCCAAGTTCATTTCAGCTTGAGGTCATGAACATATGGCTGGACATTCTCCTTCAGGAGTTTTTGGTAGACAGCAGAATTCATGGTTCCGTTTATCACTGCAAGTCTTCCAGATCCTGAAGCAGCAAAACAGCCCCAGATCATCACACTACCACCACCACGTTTTACTGTTGGTATGATGGTATTTCTTCTGAAATACAGTCCACAGAGTATTTTCCCAAAAGTGTTAGGGATCATCAAAATGTTTTCTGGCAAAATTGAGATGAGCCTTATTGAGCCTTGTTCTTTATGCTCAGCAGTGGTTTTCATCTTGGCACCTTCCATCTTTGCCCAGCCTCTTTCCTATGGTGGTATCATGAACACTGACATTAACTGAGGCAAGTGAGGCCTGAAGTTCTTTGGATGTTGTTGTGGGGTCTGTTGTGACTCTTGGATGAGTTGTTGCTGTGCTCTTAGGGTCATTTTGATCGGCCGGCCACTCCTGGGAAGGTTCACTACTGTTCCATGGTTTCGCTATTTGTGGATAATGCTCTCACTGTGGTTGCTGGATCCCAAAGCTTTAGAAATGGTTTAATAACTTTTTCCAGACTGATAGATCACTTTGCCACACAGGGCCATGTAGGTTTGGATTTTTTTCTCCCTAATAATAAAATCTATCACTTAAAAAAAAAGCAGTTTGTGTTTGCTTGTGTTGTCTTTGACTAACATTTGAATTAGTTTGATGATCTGAAGCATTTAAGTGTGAGAAACATGAGAGAAAAAAAATCTGGAAGGAGGCAAACACTTTCTCACACCACTGTATCTCTCTCTCTCATGCTCATCATGTTCTTTTGTTCTTTTCTTTTCGTCTGGGGCAGGAGAGCAGGGGCAGAACAGGGGAGTGTGAGGGGAGGGGGGACCAACCACAAGAGAAGCAATTATTTGGGGATGAGATCATTGTTTGGCTCTGTCTGTTCACGCCTCTGGGCCACTGAGACAAAACCAAGCCGCCTGCACACTTGCCTTATCTCACCGTTCACTCCAACATAGAAGGACATTTTTCAGGGAGTTCGGCTCAGGGACACTAGCCCCTGCTGCTGGAACATGATCAGACTATGAAATAGTTGATGGTAACCACAGAGAGATTGTTTAAAAAACACTTTAAAATACAATTAATCTCAGTATTTAATGTCTTTTTAGATTTAAAGTTTTTGCTGGATAAATTATTACAAGCCCCATTTCTGGAAAAGTTCTGGACATTTTGTAAAATGTAATAAACACAACAATCTGCAATTTGTAAATAAAAATGTTTTGGCTAACCAACTTGATTGCATTTGGTAAATGTCAACAAATTTTAAATCTGATGCCTGCAATACATTAAAAAAATTTGGGACTGATAGCACTAACAATTAAACTGTCTAATAACAGTACAAAATTCAGAGGATACTTGCTATGAGATGTCTGTGCACTGACATTTTTAGAAAATGTTGTATGAACAGTTTAGAACAAAGGCTAATTACTCAAAAATATGCAAAATAAAAAGTATTTAAGCATAAATACATCTTTATTAGAAAACACAAACATATTATTGAAGTATTCCATAACTCCAGAACAATGCCGTGTACAGAGGACAGGGCAGGAAGGCAGCATTGTTAATGAATGGCTAAGAAAACAAAGTTATGGAATCAAGATGGCTCGCTGTGATTTATTTTGGTAGCATTTTTAAATAACAGTGTAATGTCCAAGAAAAACAAAGCAACAAAGATATTAGATTGCCAGTGTGAAGTCATATTTCTCTCTGGAAGTATGAAGTGATCAAGCAAAGATATTTACACAGGCCTTAGAAGCATAAATATCTCAATTCAAAGTTAAGAGAGCTGAACATACTCTCAATGCTCTAGATGTAGAGAGGTAACAGTATTTTTTAATAGTAATATAATAATATAAAAATATGACATTTTTTAAAGGCTACAAACTGCTAAACTTACAAGTGAAACAGGTCGTAGTTGTGCATATCTGTGGAAAACTATCCTTTATCAGTACTTTAGCTTAAATCTTCTTCTGTGGCGTAGTTAGCTCGGCTTTTTTGTTGACTATATGTGATTTCCAGAAAAAAATCCAATGACCTCTATGTTTACTCTAGAATACAGAACAAGCTCATTTCATAAGCTAGTCAAACACTCGGACTTGGGTGGGCTTCTGAAGACAGTCTGCTGCTCATACATTGTGTTCATACCAAATAAACATGACCGGGATGTTCCTTCAATTGACCACCTGTTTTTCATTCTTGCAACACATATGTGGTCAGAAATTGCTGTTTTAAAGGACTTATGCAATGATTCTTGTAACCCAGCCAAAAGCAATCTCTGCTGCAAATAACATGCTATTTTTGAAGCAGAGCCTCTTGATGATGTTTATGAAGCGCTGTTGTAAGTGAAGACAAAATCAAGCGCTGTGTTCTGTTCTCCTTTGTGAGGAGTAAATGTAGACAAACATTTCAAGGTGTACTGTTCAGATATACATGATAGAAAAGTCCAAGGGGTAAAGTAACCTGAAGTAACTTAACATGTGGTTTCGTAAGCTAAAATGCTAAGTACAAAGGAGAGGCTAATTGGGTATGAATACATATAGAGAGACACACATTCACTACATTTTCTGAAATCCAAACATTTTGTACATTTTCATGCATTATTTTTATGATCATATTCAAACACCTGTGAGTTTGCCAGACTGAGATCTTTGTTGTTATCTTGTGTAGGCTGAGGCCTGGATCCAGGGGAAGCTAAATAATCTCAGAGATGCTAATATGCAGAGGTGCTCCCTGGTCGACTGGGAAAAAGTATCCCAAATGCTCCAAAGAGATGTAAAGGACTTTGAGAACAGACTCATTCAGCTTAACGAGGTGATGATGCTGCCAGGGCCGTATGTGCATATCACAAACAATAGTTACATAGCATTAGAGAAGTAAAAATACAGCAAATCTGAAAAATGACTTGGAACTTAAAAATCTTTGACCTGCTACCGTGATAATTTCACCTTAAACCGAACATTGAATACACAAGTTAAGTTTGATGCATTTGTATATTAAAAATGTAAAACATATTTTTAAAGATTTTTTATTTATAAAAAAAACAGACTGTTTAGCTACCTTTAATTGTTGTGTTGGGACAGAGCTCTTGAGTAAATATATGGCTTATTAATCTTTGCTTAAGCTCCCAACTTCTAGCTTTGAGAAAAGATAAGAAAGAAATGCAGGGAGACATGGAGTATTATTTATTCTGCATAATTCCAGTCTTGACTACATTCCCAGATTATAAAGAAAACTTGCAGAGTTGTTCTAAATGAGATTAGACACATCTGTTCATGTTGTGTCTAATGCAGATGGGGGAGCAGTTAATGTGTAAGCTGAACCCCACACCTGACCTGGTGAGGAAGCAGCTCAGCCAACTCAGAGACCAGTGGATTATCCTCAAACAGACATCCGCCAATCAAACCAAAGCCACAGGAGGAACTCTAAGTCTACAAGAGTTCAACAGGAAGGTAGATCAGATGGAGATGTGGATCAAGCAGAAGGTATCCTGTCATTCTGGACCTGCGCTTTTCTAAAGAAACACTTTCAACATTATTTCTAAAAATTGGTTGCTGTTCTGGGACTGACACACTGACACCTGTATTTCCTTTTTAGGCAACTGCAAAATATCTATTTTTAAATTAATAAATGTACATTTCTTAAGGATACTATTTTTTTTTCTTCAAACCTTAATATGCTGGTTCTCATCTAGGATAATTTATAACATTAGCCCTGCTCAAAGAAAACAATGGTTTGACTTAAACAATTGTTAAGGACTTTTATACGTGTCACAGGAAGAGGAGCAGTCACTGTCCAGCCTCTTGGGGGAAAACATTGACAAGGTGCATCTGACTAGAAGGATACTAGATTTGAAACAGGTGAGGTCAAACCAAAAAAAGCAGTTGAGATCTCATCAAAACAATGTTGAGACATTTAGAATAATTTTCATAACATTAGAAAAGTCTTGCTCTAATATAAAAATGTTAAATTGTCATTATGGGATGGTTGCGCTTACTCTTAGGATGAGCAACTGTATAGAAATCTTCACGAGGAGATCAACCACCTCGCTCTAAAACTGGAAAAACAAGGGAAGAGTGATGGCAAGAACATCTCCACTAGGAAGAAACATGTTAACAAAATGTGAGTTATACATAATAATAATAATAATTCCCACACGTTTTAGTCATTCCAGTGGGAGCACATGCAGTTGTTTTGATACAATGTTGTATTTTCGGATTCTAGGTGGTTGAAAGTTCAGTCTCATTTGAAAGACTGTCAGGAAAATCTACAGCTGGCGTTGGAAGCCTCCTCCTTCTTCCAGCAAGCTGATAATATTTTATGTTCTATCAACATCATAGTAAGCAGCCTTATACTAATAGGATTATTGATTTATCAATGCTACTGTCACAGTGCTGTTTTCTTTTAGCTTTGATATTAAATGTTATGGCTGAATTTTTATTTTACAGCAAAACAGATACAATAATAATGAAGATGATTAATGATTGCATCTTCTTTTCTTATTTGGTATGCAGAATAAAGGTCTCTCAGTAACTGACAGAGGTGGAGTAAGTGGAGACGGTGAAGTTCGGGACATAGCCAGTCAAATTATGGTGTGTGCTCCAAAATTGTCATTATTAATTAGGAGATCAAAAGTGGTGGCATTCAAGAAAATGTATTTTTTTTAAATGAATATTCCAGCATTTTCAAAGTTATTTATATAATCTGCATAAGCAGCACATCAGTGATTACCATGGACAATTTAGATGCTTTTTGCTGAACTTAGTAAAACAGTCATTGAAAGGATCTTTAGTGACTCTATCACAGTATTGTATAAAGCCAATCTAGCATCATTATTAAATGTGCATAATAGAATAGCCATTGTAGATGTTTTAGTTGTACTTGCAGTTCTAATTTCAGAAAAATTAATAAAGTCTGTTCATATTGAAACTTAAGTACATTGGCCTTCATCAATATCTTCCTAGGTTTTTTTCTTGAGAAAGTTAAAAAGAAATGTCTAGATAACAGTTTTGTTTATATTTCCTAAATGTATTCAAGGTGGACAGCCAAAAATAAAGGCTCAACAGAATTTATAAATGGCTGAATATTGTTTTTACTGCACTTTAACAATGCCCCAGCCTTTCCAGAAATGGAAACTATAAAATGTTATTGTAATTGAAATCTTGTTATACAACTGAAGAAAGTTTATTTATGTTTTAAATTTCAAGATTTTACCTATTTAAAGTGGAAGTATCTAGCTTGACATATCCCTGGAGCTCTTCACCGGTAGTGACATTATACCGTAGTTGAGCATAAATAATTAAATTGATCAAATTTGGAACTTACTGATACAGTGGGGCAAGAAAGTATTGGGCAGCCATCAATTCTGCAAGTTGTCAACTGTGAGAGACAGAATGTAAAAAAATCCAGGAAATCACAATGTATGATTTTTTAAAATATATTTTTATAATGGTGCAGAAAATAAGTATTTTGCACTTACAAACAAGCAAGAATTTTGGCCCTCACACACCTGTTACTTGTTATTACTCCACTTGTTACATGTATTAAAAGTATAAAAGACACCTGCCCACACCTTCAAACAGTTAGACTCCAACCTCCACCATGGCCAAGACCAGAGAGCTGTCTAACAACACCAGGGACAAGATTGTACACCTGCACAAGACTGCAATGATCTGATATACAATAGGCAGCAGCTTGGTGAGAAGATCAACTGTTGGAGCCATTTTTAGAAAATTTAATAAATACAAGATCACTGACAATCTCCCTCGACCTGGGGCTCCCTGCAAGATCTCATCTTGTGGGTATAAATCATCTTGAGAATGGTGAGGAAACAGCCCAGAACTACACGTGGGAACTGGTCAATGACCTGAAGACAGCTGGGATCACAGTAACAAAGGTTACTATTAGTAACACACTATGTCATCATGGATTAAAATCCTGCAGTGCTCAAAATGTCTCCCTGCTTAAGCCAGGACATGTCCAGGCCCATCTAAATTTTAGGAGGAAGAATGCTGAGTTCCATACCCTCTGTGAAACATGGGGGTGGAAACATTATGCTTTGGGGCTGCTTTTCTGCAAAGGGGACAGGACGACTGATTCATATTAAGGAAAGGAATAATGGGGCTATGTATTGTGAGATTTTGGGCAAAAACCTCCTAGCTTAGCCAGGCTCCGGACCTCAATCCAATAGAAAATCTGTGCAGGGAGTTGAAAGGCTGTGTTGCCCAGCAACAGCCCCAAAACATCACAGCTCTTGAGAAGATCTGCATGGAAGAATGGACCAAAATTCCAGCTACAGTGTGTGCAAACCTGGTGAAGACCTACAGGAAATGTTTGACCATCAAAGGTTACATTACAAAATATTGAGGTGATCTTTTGTTATTGACCAAATATTTATTTCCTGCACCATTTACAAATAAATTCTTTAAAAATCAGACAATGTGATTTCCTGGATTTTTTTCTTTTACATTCTGACAGTTAAGGTGAACCTATGATGAACATTACAGACTCTCAAATCTTTTTAAGTGGGAATCGGTGGCTGTCAAATACGTTTTGCCCCACTGTATCATGCCAAAACACAAGAACTACACTGCAGAATTTAAGCTCCAGGTCGTTGGTTTTGCAAAGCAAAACCTGCAATTTCCTAGGTAAATTAATGCAACATAGGTTGCATTTGACGTTTATGGATCTGATTTTGAAGGATTTTATTTGCATTTCAGTGTTGTACAGGTAGACAGATCATTGTACTGCCGGACCCTCACCTTCCAGTTGTTCAAGCAAAAATTAAAAAAAAAAATTTACAGCCAGCAATAATCTATTTTTTTTTTATTTCTGTTAAATGTAGCTTTTTCCAGCTCAAAGTATATGCTAGGATGTAATGTAATGTAGCAAAGGGCTGAATAAGTTTAAGAGAGGCTGCATGCGGCGACGCCATTTAAGTGACGGAACAACGTCACTGATCTATCTTCGCTTTGCATTTCGAACTGTTCATTACTGCAGTACATTTAAATTCATAATCATTTGGTGATGTTGTCTTTTTGTGTACTGAATTATACTGTTAGCAAATGTGTTTTCATGTTTTTAGATAGGCCGTCTCATTTAAGCAAACCGCACCCAAAGGTTTGCAGAATTAATGTATAATTTTCCCATGTTGTTGGGAAAATATGGTAACCATTTTTTGTGCATTATTATGTGACCGCTGAAATATGAAACGTTCTGTTTTTACAAAACTAACTAAGAAAACATTGGTGAATGTCAGTATCTCCAGGAAAATTGCATAAGTGTATTTTACAAGGGAATTTGTTCTTAAGTATTGTTGGCACATTGCTTGAGTAGCTGTAATTTACATAGATCTGTGTTTTTTGCTGGCAGGTGGTGGATGTAACGGCATCTCAGCTTTCTAACCTGCACCCAGCACTAGCTACCAGAGTTGCACAGAAGCAAGCTGAGGTGAAAGACAGCTGGCTCCTGCTTCAGAGTGCTATCAGGTGACTCACACTATCATATACTGACAGGAACATAAGTTCCTTTTCCATTTTGTTGCCTTTTGTGTTTGTTTATAAGCACAAGGAAACACAGATAAGCAAACCTGTATTAAATTTTCATTAAATGCCAATTAAAAATCTGATTATTTTCTTAATGGCAGCAATTTATGATCTGAATCAGGCCATTGCTTAGGTTTTTGACAGAGAAATATACAAGGAAAGGCAATTTTAATGATATACAGGTACATCAAAAAAAATGTATATTGTGAAAAGTTCAATATTTCTTGACATTCCTTACAGAAAGTGAAATCCATATATTATATAGATTCATTACACATAAAGTGAAATATGTCAAGCCTGTATTTCTTCGATGATTATGGCTTTCAGACAATAAAAACCAAATTTCACTGTCTCACAAAATTTATATATTGTAAAAAAGTTCAATCTTGGAAAGTCATGGTGTCTCATCCTAATCAGCTAATTAACTCAAAACACCTGCAATGTGTTCCTGAGCCTTTAAATGGTCTCAGAATGGGTCAGGAGGCTACACAATCATGGGGAAGACTGCTGATGTGACAAATGTCCAGAAGACAGTCATTAACAGCCTCCACAAGGAGGGTAAGCCACAAAAAGTAATTGCTAAATAAGCTGGTTGTCCCAGCAACAGGGAAAACCGCAGCCTTGAGAGGATTGCCAAGAAAACCCATTCAAGAATTAGGGGGAGCTTCACAAGGAGTGGACTGAGGCTGGAGTCAGCACATCACGAGCCAGACGAATCCTGAACATGGTCTACAAATGTTGCATTCCTTGTGTCAAGCAACTCCAGAGAAAACATCAAAAGCGTCTTACCTGGGCTGAGGAGAAAAAGCACTGTTGCTCAGAGGGTTCATCTATTCAGATGAATGTAAATGTTCACTGAATTATACTTTTAGCGAATGTGTTTTCATGTCATTTAAGCAAGCTGCACCCAATACCAGGTTTGCACAATCATTGTATTAGCTGCTGCCTATCGTTGGGGAAATACAGTATGTCCTTCTGTTTCTTCTCATACACAAGATTTCTCAAATGTTTTTTTTATCTTTCCCAGCATGCTCTGGGGACTTTATGATGCTATTACTGGACATTCTTTAGCATTCTATCTGCTGACTTTTCCTCTCTGAAATAAGATGTCATGTTCATGTAGTGATGGATTTGTGAGTAGTCTGTTTCCTGTATAATCATGTGTCATGCATGATTCATGTATACTGGTATCCATCCATTCTGGTGATTCTGGTACTCCCTGTGAATCAAAGACAAAACTAGAACATTTAATATGTACTACCAGATGTATTTTACCCCTGTGTGTCCTGGTTTAGGAATGAGAAGGCTCTCCAGTTACACTCTGCCAAGAGGGAACATGGTGACCTCTCAACCTCGAACAGTGAGCTACCAAAGAGCATGGGAACGGACCTGCGCAGAATTCTGGGTAATGAGGTGAAGGAGGAACAAAACCAAATGAAAGAGATTATGGTTAGTAAATCTCCTTTGCCACAGTTATTATTGTTTTTTCTGCCACATGTTTCTCTTGCTCTTTTAAACTTTATTGTGATATTATGAAAGTGACATTTCATCTCAAATAGGGTGTGTTTTTAAAAAGGAACATTTAAATGAAAAAAACATACATAAACATTTGTCTAAACAGGACTGATATATCAGGAAAATTGGGTGGAGATGCAGACAGGTTTATTCATTTCATTTTGTGACAACTCTTCTATCCAACATAAGCTCCCTTCACACTCAAATCCCAGGACATTATAATGATATATTTACCAGTAGTATTTGGGCTTTGCATCATTTACACATGCAGCCCTTAATATACATTTACCTGGGATATACCTTCTATAAATTATTATTTATTGATAAATAATAAATACATCTAATAATGTATACACAGGACATCTAATGTTTTGCTTTTAGTATAATATCTGTATATTTATATAATATCTATATTTAGTATAATATAACACTGTAGTTTCAACACAACAATGGCAGCTGACATTGTAAAAATGTGGCATCCAAAAGCCTATGGCTTGGAGCAACATAGAGCAGGTAAAATAAGTATTGAACATGTCACCTATTTTCAAAGTAAATATATTTTTAAAGCTGCTATTGGTATGAAATTCTCATCAGATTTTGGTGACGACTCATCCAATCCACACATGCTTTGAAATCAGACCATAGATATCCATACATTTATAATAATATTATTACTAAAATAGAATTACAGTATTGAAGCCACTTACTGAAATGTATTTAATACTTCATACAAAAAACTTTGTTGATAACGACAGCTTCTCCTGTATGGAGAAATTTCATGCATTGCTCATGTGTGATTTTGGCCTATTCTTCCACACAGTCTTCCAATCCTGAAGGTTCCATGGGCCCCTTCTAGCAGTTTTATATTGTTTCTGTAAAACCAGTAGAGAGTGTCCTTGGCTGTGTTTTGGGGATCATTGTCTTGCTGAAACATCCACACTCATTTTATCTTCATCATCCTGGTAGATTAAATAAATTTTTATCAAGAAGGTCTTGGTACATTTTTCCATTCGTCCTTCCTTCAATTATATGAAGAATGCCAGTACTGTGATGATGTTCTCACCTCTAAACTTCACTGTTGGTATGGTGTCTTTTTTACATCCAAACATGGTGTGTTTTATGGCATCTAAAGAGTTCAATTTTGGTCTCATCTATATATTCTATATATTATATTCTCCAAGTTTTTCACAGGCTTGTCTAAATGCTGGTCAGCAAACTTTAAACACACTTCAACATGCTTCAGGAATTAAAGCATACTGTAATGACAGCGTATAATATTGTATGTAGATAAAGGCTAAATTGCATTTTTTGAGTGAAGATAGCAAATCGTCCCATTCCATCTCCCATTAGTATGTATGAACTGGTCACTGAACACACAGTGCACCACAACAAGATGAACCTCTGCATTTGACCCATCCATGCAGGAGCAGTGGGTCCTGTGCTTAGGGACAAGAGTACCTCAGTGGTACCTTTACCAGTACAGGATTTGACCTTCTGATCATAGCAGGCAACTTCCTAAACGTTACACTACCACTGCCCAGCACTTCCATGGCCCATGTGCACCAAGTAAAAAACAAATAGAAAAAAAATCTTCAGAGTAGTACTTAAGAAAGGTTAAAATGTGTTTGTGTGATTTATTTCACATAAGACACAGCAAAGCAGACATGATAACTAAATGTGTGTAACATTTGTTTGAAATATTTAAAGAATATTCTTACTGGTATAGCAGCGTGTGTGCGGTCTTACAGACATGGTTTATTAGACAAAATTATCTGTACCCCTGAAATTCTTTTTAGAAAATGCACAATTTGCTATTATAAATGTTTTGGTATTACACATTTCCTTTATGTGCATTGCATCAAGACAAAAAACTAAAAACTGGGTCAGACAAAATTATTGGCGTCTTTTCAAAATTGTGAGTAAATTGTTTTATTTCAAGCATATGATGCTTGTTTAAACTTACGTGTGCCAAGAAACAGGTGCTGGCAATATAGCAATTACACCTGAAGACAGTTAAAATGGAGAAACTTTGACTCAGCCTTTCTGCTGTGTGTCTGTGTGTGCCACACTAAGCATGGAGAACAGAATGTTAACTTTTTCTCTTCTTTCTACCTCAACTCGTACCTCATCACTAAAGCAAAAAAAAAAAACATAACAAAAAAACTGTACTGTAACATGTTATGTTGTCATGTTACATTGTATTGTAGCGCTTTGTTTACATATATGTTTTGTTGTCTGTTGTCCAGTGTTGTCTCTTTTTAATATAGATATAGATAGTTTAGGTTAACTTAAAAAGTGCTGTAAATTTATGCTGTGTTGTTAATTTATGTTGTTGCATGTATGTGGCACCTTGGTCCTGGAGGAACATTGTTTTGTTTCACTGTGTACTGAACCGTATATGGTTGGAACAACAATAAAAGCCTACTTGACTTGACTTGACTTGACTTGACTTGA